>JAZGTJ010002982.1:0-38411 GCA_036877575.1 Botia almorhae
CTGTGTCTACATAATTGCTTACACCAGTAGCTGCTTTTGCTAATCAAAAATATTCCCACATTCATTGATGCATGATCATGTGTGTTATGGGTTAATGTGGGACACTAAGTGCAAGATAACAGGCACCCTCACACAGCATCTCTCCCTCTCCAAAACTAAAAGGAAGAGAGAGGAACAGAGAGGTGTAGCTGCACATGGAGAATGAAGATTCGCATTAAATGGGACACCTCTTCCAGCTCTCACACTCATGATTAGAATAAAAGATACAGAGCAGACACCATCCTTCATATTGGCACCGAAAAGGAATGTAAATTTTGAGTGAGTGCGACAGAGACAAAGTTTATACATATGGTTAGAAGATATTTAGAAAGTGGTCCTTTCCAGTTCTTAAATACTTTGCATTGGAACCATTTCTTAGTGATAAATTCAAGATGACAAAGGAGGCAATTATATGAAGGTGGGTCGGCAATATGCATTCACTTGGCACAATTGTAAAGATATTATTTATCGTGAATGCACCTTCAATTGTTATAATATCTTTAAATGGCACTCAGCTATGTTGTGCACATGCTGCTTAGCAACCACTACTCGCATCCCAGCTCTCAGTTATTTTACTGAAGATGTTTTGTTCGGCTAAACTGCTTTTGGCTTTTACGCTTGGTTTAAATCATGTCTTGTGATTAAGACGTTTCATGATTGCGGATGGAAGGGTTTACAGTTTGAGTTTTTGTTGTTTGAGCAAAGCAAGAGGAAAATATTATTGCTCAGGAGATTTAATGGATTACTCAGTTTTTCTTTGAAGTATCAACATTTTGTTCAAGTACAAAACTTGTTGTTTACGTCACAATTGCTAGGGAGAAACAAAAATAGACACAAATAACACAACAGCAGTACAGAGCTATACATGTGTATAGTACAGCTCAGAGCATTAAGGCTTGTATTACTATTAATATAATGTTTGAGTTCAGCTGGAATCTGTGACTTTGATGATTTAGTAATCTTGGCACAGTTTGAAACATTGTTGAGACTTCTACTGAAACTCCAGTGGAGACATGTGAGATCACTAGGGTCTCTCTCTCATGACATGAGCAAAAAGGAAAATAACAGGAGACTCAAGTCAAGAGTATCCATTCACTAATTCTCTAATTAATCTCATATTATTGTCTAGAAGAAACAACAGAGAAATTGAAAACAATGCATTTGGGATTATTTTTGTTTTATAGCTTAAGCTATCAAGAAGGACATTGACCCCCTGGGGCAAGTAAAAGCAGAAAACCATAAAAAAATATTAACATAGAAAAGACTAAGTGAAACTAGAAAGGGAGGGAAAAAACTAAACCCGCAAAATTACACTACAAAAGGGAGATTTAAAAATCTGAATCATTTAGAGTGAATGAGAACTCTCCCACCTGTTAAAGTCTAGGAAGCAATTTTGTAAGAGGAAACACATAAGAAGATGCTGATTGTGAAATAATGAAGTCGTAAATGGCTTTCTGCATCTACCAAGTAAGGAAAAAAGCAGCCAACATTATAAAGATGAATGAATGCTGTCTGCACAACAAAGTTGATGTGACATCAAAAGTGATTGATGGTTAATAAAGTTAGTTGAATGTTTCTTTGCTTTAGTTGACATTCATTTGATCTTATTAACCCAACAGTCAGGACACACTTTACAGTGACACGCCATTTTTCTCCGGATTCCAACAAAATGCATCCAAAACTGAATAATCTGAATCTGACTCATCGGCTGAATTCTGGGGAAACGGATAATGAAGTCAGCTCATCAAACAGAAGGGCCCTTTTAAGATGGAAACTACAATAATATCTAGATGCATAAATTATTCACATATAAGCATTTCCATTAATGTAATATCGTTATGCCATTTTCAATCAAATAAGAGGCTTCTCATACAAAAGCATAATTTCAGGGCATGATTCAAGACCCTCGAGTCTGTAATTAAAAGATAAGCTATTTATGCAAATGTTTGTTGTTTATTTAGCTATTTGCAACAGTTCAAGCGAAGCTTACATGTGCAATTTTTGGAAAGGTGATCTTGGGAAACTTGGGAAAGTTCTGATGAGTTCTGTTAAAGGAACAGTACACCCAGATATAAAATTAATTACATCATTTATGTATTCAAACATCATAAAAGTAGTTCAGACAACTTGTGTGTTATATTTAAGTCAATCTGACTTAAAGAAAGCCTTCAAAAGTTGGATCACTAGTCAACATATACTACTGTTACTTGACGTATTGAGACTAAAATAAGATAATTTGATGTAGATGTAGATATGGATATTGTTTTGTTTTATATAAATGTCACATAATGATTCACTTGGCATGGTATGAATGTAAAGTGTTATCATTAGTTAAACTGATATCCTAGCTATCAATTTTAGGTTGTACGAACGTTTCCCTAACATTTTCATTAAGTAGTTCTATTAACAATAGAATAAAATACATATTTTTAGATACTGTATTAATGTTATTGTGTGGTTTTAAGATTTTAAATTTAAAATATTTTAAAAACATTTTAAAATACTGCATGAACTACTTAAGAATAATGTTTTTAAAATATTAAATATAACGTTAAAAACATTCTACTATTGTTGCTGCAAGGACATTTTTGGAGAACTTTGAGACAACTTTGGGAGAACTTTTAAAGAATGTTAGCCAATGTTCTGAGAACATTTCCTGTAAGCTAGAATATCATTATGGAAAGAAGGTATTAAATGTATAACTTGCAAATTGCATACTTTGCAATTGCTTAACATCTTTGTAAACTGCTTTGCCAACAGTGAGTTTATTTAATTTGTTAGTCAAGTTGTTACAAATACAGCTGGAAGTTATAAACTGGTTAATAATAGCAATCACAAATGTACAAATTTAAAGAAAATAGACAAAATGCAGAAAATTAGGCGCATGTACATTTCGAGTCATCAAACAGAGTCATCTCTTGTCACACATTCCACATGGTTAAAAATCAGTAAACTTGCCCCCTGCTGCTGGCTTCATCTGTGTTCATTATACAACTACATTGGCATTCTTACATGAATATTTGAACACAACATTCTTCAGTAAAGCTCATGTCAGACATTTTAATAAGTCATATTTCATTTCATTCTCTCTGGCTTTTAATAATTCTGGCCCTGCCACCCAAAAACAGCTTAAGTTTTTCCTCATCATTCAAACTGCATCGATAATTCATGTGATAACTGCAGTCACAGTTAATGGCAACCTTAGCTGCATACTTTATATGAATAGTACATTATTGTACTCTCATACACTTTTTGTGTAGGAAGTAGGCCAAAGTAAAGCCTGAGCTGTAGGACATCACATTAGCATGATTCGCCTAGCATGATTGATGTTGGTGCTGAGGTTATTAGGTACAGAATGTTCCTAATCCCCAGAGCACATTTGTATCCTTTAATGCTGCTTATAGCAGCTGAATAAGTAGACCATCAGGGCAGGTTTATGACAAAAATTGTTTACATTTAAATGTTAAATGTCTTAAGTGTTAGTAATGCTCTGGTTTTATCAATAATTAATTGGTAGGGGTTGCCAGGCATTTAATATTTGGGAATTTACAATGTTTTACTCTACAAGGTAAAAAGCTTACAACAAACAAGAAGTAGCATACTTTTAATCGATAAGACGCACAATCTAAGCTCCAATTTATGCCTGTAGCACTAACGCGAGTGCGAGTCTGGATATTTAATACATAGGATCAGTGGATTCAAAAAATCCCTCAAGCTAAAGTATGCTCAATATTAAAAGTTCTATAAAAATATTTCTTTACACACACACACACAAAATAAATAATTTCAGGTTTGTTGCAAAATGACTGTCAAACTGACAGTTATCAAAAGCACAGACGTCTGCGTTTGATGTGCGTGTTACAGATCCTTGCTTATGTGTATTCTGCTGTCTGTGTAAATAATAGACTCTCCATCTCTATGATGGCTTGGTAATGGGTTGCACAGCTTCTGTTGTACTATATCATTCGGGCTATGAATAGAGATTAGAGTGGGCCGACTTCAAGCACCGTGATGCCCTGCCACACAGCTGTGCGTTGCAGTTTCACCGAGGTAAGACTGCAACTGTCAAGTGGAGGTTTTCAAAATGAAACGCTGGCGTGGCTGTTTTTGCTTTGAAGCCCCATTGCACTAAAATTGAACCTGTGACAACTCCAGAAGACTGACAATGAGCATGTGTGTTATCAGAGAGATAGCTCGCGCTCACTTTTGCTGAGCCAGAAAGTATTTAAAGTTCCCCCCGCTGTACCGAACAGTCGATTACTACACTAAACTAAATGTGCCCTGACATCCGAGACCGTATACAGTGATTTGTGGTATAGTTCTCACACCGAATCTCTGCTTTTTTGCCTTTCTAATTACCACCAACCTGCCTTTGCTCCCGTTTAATGTGCTGGTTCAACTTTCCCAGGGATTATAAGAGGTCCTAAGCATTACGCCTGCGGAGTCGACATGAAGTATTTCTGCTGTTCTGACGTAAACTGAATATTTTCCACTTTTTAAAGAATGTTTTAGAGGTACTGTGGTAGTTATCACATAAAATAACCTGGAATCAGATTAACTTCTTTTTAAAAGCAAAGCTTCTGTAAATAATTCTTTAAAGATGGTATGTGTATCTTAAGAAGGCCAGATACTGTAAACGTGTGATTCTGTGTTTATGCAGTCATTTACATGCCTTGTTAAGCAAAGTGACCTCAATTAACCTTATCACTGAATCACGCCACATGCATTCGTCATCTTGGTTTCTAGATCACAATTAATAAATAAGCATCATGCGTGGCGTTTCATTTTCAAGGATCCAACGGTATTCAGAAGGATAGTTTTTGCTCGTTCATGCGTGAGGATAATTAACCCTTCAATCAGTAACCCTGGCCTGTTCCTTCACCTTAATTACTAATAAAGCTTGCCACAACTCAATTGCTTTTGATTTTTTTTCATATAGGCTCCTTTCACTTTCTGATCCAATTCATCCCTTTAAACCAAACAAATTTTTAAATGAAAATTTAGGCTTTTCTATACAACTTCTTTCTAAAATAAAATGTCAGCCCCCAAGCTTGACTGTAGTTTCACATTTGACCGTCACAGTAGAAACACTGGACATCATGTAGCTCATTTTACTTGTGTGGCCTGCTTATACAAACCTCATATCTTGTTCAGTTTCACAGATACCTCTTCAGTCAGGCATCATTCGGTCCGAATGGTTTCACCCTGTGACTGTGACTGACTGTGACGAGTGGACTACTCGACTCCAGTTAGGGTTCTTGGTGTAAAATAAACCAGGGTTTGATCCAGCCTGACAGGTTCTCCCAGGGGAACAGGCCCAGCACATTACTACAGATCCATCACCTGTCCGCTGTAGGGCTCCATCGTCCTGAAAAACCCTGCCAGGTATAGAGGCATCTGTCAAGTGCTGAATGCTATGAGAATGTGTGGTGTGTATAGGGACGGCCCCAGAGGACCGGTGTAAAGTTCACGCTGTCAGTGGAACGAAGCATTTGTGTATGTTCATCTTACCTGTTAGATGACAATGTTTTTCGGTATCAACTGGTTACAAAAAGTCAGAACTGCTGGGCCTGACTGACTGGGGATAAAAAAACACAGTGGCCCCTAAAAAAATCTGCCATTGTTTTGTCTTCCTCCTGTCATTCTGAACCTGTACTTACTTCAATGAAACAGAAAAGATGCTGCATTGCAGAATGTCCTGAGAGGGGATTGAGGCCATCAATCTAAAAAAAAATAACAACAACAAAAAGCACATACAACCTGTGTGCCATATTCTAAGTCTTTTGAAGCCATACGATAGCTTTTCTGACAGGAAAAGGCCGGAATCTTGATCGTTACTTGCTAAAAATCTTCCCTTCTGCTACAGTTCTGGAATTCAAATATGGCGTGTTAAGCAGAAGACTATCTGCGTTTTGCCTTACACAAAGCTATTGTACAGCTTTTAGAAGATGCTGAAGATAACGAATGGACTCTGCACTATATGGTACTTTTATGGTTGTTGTCAACCTTGAAGCTCAATTGCTACAGTATTTATTAAGAAAAAGAGCATTCAGTGATGCAGTGATGCAATTACCTTGAATCCTGTATATAAGCAACAATAAACATCACAACAGTGAGAAGAGACAACAGTGAGATGAGCTGGATCGATGAGGGTTATCCTCAAGGTTTTTATTTTACGTTAAGTCCAAATAAAAAGCGCTAAAAGGTACATGTGCGTCCTTGTTCTGGCAAACAAGAAAGGAATTTAAGGATGGGCCGTTCTGGGAAGAAAAGGTCAAGAAGTGCCCAGTCAAGTGATCATCATCTCAGCATGAGCCAGGCTGTGGCCATACTTGCACCCAGTGCGCAACTGTGCATGAGAGAAAAAAAATTGCGGTCGTGACAATACACCTCTGAAGAGGCATCAGGTGCACAGAGCTCTGTTGTTGGGCCCTCCTCTCTGACAGTCTGTCCTGTCAGGAGGTTGGATGTGCCCTCGGCAAGAAGACAGCTGAGGTGAGGAAGAACTGAGGAGAGGCAGATCATATTTTATAACTCGATAGTTTGTACAAGCTTTGTTCTGCATCACTCCAGAATGTCTTAACTTAAAACTCAAACTGTTGTTATTCAAACTGGTCTCAATAACAACAAAATGTCGCTTGTCACCACTAGCATTGGTGTAGCTGAAAAGTTTTTAATGTTTAAAATACATATTTTGTTAAGTGGGAACCAGCCCAAAAGGGGGATTTGTGACTAGTGTCACTAAATGTAATTGAAAAAATAGAGACAGAAATAAAGTTCCTGAGCTCTTGGGGTCACTGGATGGCAAAGCAGATACACCCTTTGAGTTTCACATCAACTCACTCTATTGTTTTAGCCAGTGCCAGGTCAGGATAATCAAACAATGCTGTGTTTTGATACAATGACATAGAGTTGACATATTGTATCATGCACTACCCACTGCATCACAGCTCAGACCAACAGTACATCATTCATATTCAGCAATTATTTATATATCATTCATAGTCTCTTAATCAGACGAATGGCACCTCTTGTACAGTATCTTATGTAAAGTCGAGACACCTGCTACAGTGTAAGGTTTGCATTGTGGGTTTGGAGAACTTCTATTTACACCAATAGAAACAAAGTATACTTGTGATATACCAGCTACATAAACTACAAAGCCAAACATCCACATGTCTAAATAACAACCACAGCCTTGTACATAACTAATGATGCAGCTCATTTTATATTAATGCTCCAACACAGCCAGCTTCCTGATATCCTAAGTCTTACCCTGATTGATGTCCTATAATCAATTTGACATCTATTATTTATTTGCTCAGCATGATCAGTGACCACAGATTTAAGCGAAATATATTATGACCCTACCAAAATGTCAAACAGACATCAGTTAAAACACAACTAGCTTTATTTATTTTTAATTGTCTGGATCAAAGATAAAAGTTTCCATCATTTATTTGCAGCCTTTACCTACAAGGAGACTTAAATGTTTAATTGAAAAGCAAGCTGTGTACCATGGTGTGCGTTGCACACTGTTTCCTCTAAGCTTTTATCATCTGCTTGGGCTTTTATGTTGCTGACATAAGTTACTTACTAAATCGCTCGGCTATAACTGTTTGTGTAATGATTTCTTGGAGACCTTGTCAGAAACTCAAGACTTTGTCATTTGGTCTATTTTTTATTTCCATTGGTTTTCCATTGTTACATTGTCAACTTTATCGCCTCAATTTCCTGGCTGTGACACAGGCTTTATTTTTAATGGTTTGTGCCTTCTGTATATTTATATATATTTTACGTATGTCTTTTTGGTTAACACAAAATAAGGATTTTCAAAACAAAGCATAAACATTTCCCATAAAAGCAGTCCTTATGACTTGCACTAGATTCCAGTTCTGTTGAAAAAATATGAAGGTTTTGTGTGCGAGATTGATTTTCCCATTTAAATAAACAGAATGAGATTTCAGAGCTAAAGCAAACTGACACAGCGTGTTTGATGATGGCATAACCATGTTCAAACTGAACAAAAGTGATATTTGTTAGTAGTACATAGTTTGGAGAAAAACATAGTGAAAAACATCAGTAAATTGCTTAACTTCAACTTCGGAATGTAGACTCGGAATGTAGCACACAGGTCCTATGGAATACATTTGTTAGATTTACAGTATTTAAATCTATATATAAATTTAAATCTATTTTAAATTACATGTACAGTATTTACAAAATTGCCATCACATCCTTTGTATGGAAAACAGTGACTTTCTGTTAAACATCTCCTATTATGTTGCACATAAGAAAGAAAGCCAAGTGGAAAAAAACATTAAGGTGAGTAAATGGCAAGAAATGTTTATTTCTGTATGTTAAAAATATGCATAACTTTAATTTGTAGTTTGCACAAACATTAACTAATTAAAAGCAAGTTAAACAATTAGGAATCAGGGTGCAACTGGGTCACTCTGAGAGAGAAACAGTGAGGCAGGAGAGCCACTCAGAGATGAGGCTCAAGGGAAAGAAGATTAAAGCTTTTGCAAGAGACTTTTGTGCTCTGGAAGAGCAATATGCAAATGAGGGGAGGATGCTGAAGTCAAACTAAGTGACTACAAAACATTTAGGCTACATGTCACCTGCAAGTAAATGTGACCGTATTTGCACTGTTCCAGACCTGAATTAAGTTGGTAATTAACAGTAATTGTTTATCCCATTAGCTTCATGAAACATTTTTTATGGTTTTCAACTTGAGGCAGTGATGACAAACCTTACTTCTCACTTTAGCGGTCCCTTTTGTTTGAATTGTGTGAAATTACTGATGTGGACGTGGCTTAAAGTTTCAGAAGAAAGCTTCTTGATGGAAAATCTGATGACAGCTACAAGGTAAGAGCTTATATCTTGCCCTGCTGATTGAGTGATATTGTGGACTTGCAGAGAAAAATAAAACCTTAGCTTTGTGGTAAGATCTGTTGGGAAGCCCCCTGGATGATAGCTCAGCTCATAAAAATGCTATGTTGTTCAGTCTAGAGACCATCTGTCCATTCTTGAGCTTTCCTCCTAGATGTGTCATGAGTACCTCTACTAGATGTGTCATGAGTGGACAATGAAACATGATTGGATGATCTAATATCACAAAACAAACTTGTCAAAATCCAAAAAAGGCTAAATAAAATTACATCTTGAACCTGTTTTACGACCTGCAGGATATTTTGCATCTCATTGCCCTATAAGTTCCCTAATTTTCCTTAGCAAATTTGTATAACAGTATAACAGCCATGCTGCAAAATATTAACTGGATCACGCAGCAATATGATCCTCTGTGGTATTTGCAATGAACTGCGAGAAAAATTCAAAATGATTCAAAATTCAGGTCATCAGAAATCACAATCACAAAAAATAAAATTACACCCTCCGTGACATAATAAGCCCTTGCCAATCGATTGCGAGATCTTCTGTGTGGACAAAGCTGCAGGTTGACCCTCCCTTGTTATTCTCCTAAACACCCAAAGCCATCATCTGCTGTCACTGTAAAATGTCAGAGGCTCATTAGACCTCCCACGTTTAAAACTCTTTACACACACTGAGAGAGTGAGAGAGAGTGAGAGAGATTGTTTTGAGGCAAAAACAGTCCCTTTGCCAAAGGAGGAGAACTGAAGCACACATGCAGAAATCTTGACTCTTTGTGTAAGCGGTGAGGAGTCCCGCGGTGTTAATTTAACACCCTGTGTTTACCAGCATGTCAATCTGTTTACAATCAGCAACTCGCTCAGTCCATAGTGAACTGTAGCCTTCCCTGTGAAACAAATAGTACTGATTATTTGGCTGTTGCCCATGCAAGTACATGTGTGTGTTAGTGTGTATATGCCAGATTACAGTGCCATTGGCTAGCAAAACACTTAGAGGCTGCTGGGATTTATAATTGTATCATTCGCACACAAAGGAAAAATAAACTGCCCAGTGTGTACTATGAAATAAGCGGTTTTGAATGTATTACAAACAGCATGACTTACTGCAATAACATGTGCATGTTGAACGTCTGAGAGCCAACATTTAATTTAAACTTAGTACTGATAAAATAAATATACAACGAAAACTGAAATAAACAATATGAGGTAGAATTAATAAGAAATATGGGTGATATATATTCTCAGAAATATTCTGACCCAAGTCAGCAAATTTGTGACCATGAGAGCGCCTTGATGATCAGACAAACATGTGGAGCTCATGTGAGTCTGTCTGCATGCTGTCTTAAAGATAAAGTGGGATGTACCAAGAAATTCAGACAGAAGTTCAGATATTTATGCAAATTTTCCAAGTAAACTGTTCACTTAAATATATGCTTGTAATATTTTGTATTGTAAAACTATAAAAATAGAAAAATGAAAAAGTTACCTGGTTGAAACTTTTTAACAACCTCATTTAAAAATTCAGTTTCAATTTTTGCGCACTTGCATGTTCACCTACAAAGAAAAGGAAAATGGTCACATACATGAAGGAAGTTAATATGCGATGTCTGGGAGGGCTCGGGAATGTTTCTCAAGGACAGTATAAAATAGTTTTAATAGTCCTTAACATTTTGAAAAGCGGCAATTAATTCTTCTTGCAATTTATTCTCATTTTATAGAAAATATGGCAGGCAGACAATGCAAATTGAATAGTAAATGCTGTTTCATGGAATGTTAAATTAGTTTTGTGGTTATGTTTTACCAGGCAAGGCCACTAGCAAGACAATGGCAGCCTGGCCCAGTGCCTCTGGATCTGTGCCCCTTTGCGTAGCTCAACCTTCAATTCCACCAGCATCACAAGGACACAGCGTTCTGTTTTTATGTTCCCCATGGACTCTATAATATCCTTTCTAATTTTAATTTGTGTTTTAAATAATAACCTTTCTGAAACGTGTCACCAGCGATCTCATTGTGTCTGTCTTCAGTTCATGCTACACCATATATAGGAAACCTGAGCTATTTGTAACACTTTTAATTCTAGAATTGTTTTTGTGAATTGAAGAATTATTTTTCTATAAAAAATCTATTTTTTTTTAGATTTAGTACCTACAGACATTTCATCCATTATTGCATAGGAAGAAGATATAGTTCATTTAATATTGACCTTCCTGACAACATTGCCCCACTTATGGGATAAGGTGTCACAATGGGAACCTGGCAATTGCTATAGAGCTACTGTATAAAATGTTTTTTAATTTAATCTAAACGGTTAAACAATTAGGAAACAAAGATTTACTAAAAATGACAGTATTTAAGAAACTTTGCCCCAATATAAGTGTAACAGTCAGCCTTGACCTGAAAATTACAGTATAGATACCTTTGTTCTAAAATTACAGTTCACTATTTTGGCTAAAGCCTACCTTCATTATATAGATGACCCATGCCCTAATGTGTCATCCAAGCATTGTTTATGTGTAAACCTTACCCAACAGCCAATACACAAATATAATATTGGAATGTTAGTTTGGAGGATAACACAGATTCGCTAGATGCGCTGCTGGTAAAAACATACATTTATTAAGTTAGAATTTTGACCTTATAGTTACAGAAATACTGTTTGTGACAACCCAAAGATTGATTACGGACCTGCTAGGACCCGGACAGCAGCCACGACCTTATATTTAGCCAATGTGACTTGTCAAGTGACTTGATATACAGTTGGTCTGCAGTGTGATATCTTATGTTCTTAAAACAGTGGCAGATTCTGGCAGAGGTGACAGTCAAATGTCTAGGACAGCAACTTTTCCTCCACACAGCTCTCAGATGCATACAACACTTCTATCACTCAGTCACTGCAGTTTTATTGGTCTGGTCTTTGTTTTTCTTACCTCTTTCAAGCAGCTCACATCTCCACATACCTCCCTTTTAATTGCGTTATTTCTATACATCTTAATTTTTACCTGACTGATTTATTGTATTTTATCAGAACACATTCAAGCTCACCTCATTTGTCTGTCAATTTTACATTTTCGGTATCTTGCTTGGGTGTCAGGGCACCACTTGCCTCATAATTTAGGCCCTTGTAATTAGGGGCCCCTGGGTAACATTGGCCATTGTTCCCATTGGCCGAGCCCATATTTCTTTACATGCGTTACATTAAAATCATGTGTTAATTACTTAGAGTAGCTTCTTTACACAACATGTATATGTAATTGTGACAACAATATTTTTTTAGGAATATTGAAAACATGCTGTCTCTCTCACTCTCTCTCTTTTCACTTATTCTTTATCTCACATCCCTCGTCTTTCTATGTGAAACCAAGATCAGGGTCACCCACACGCATAATTTAAGACTGACCATTATGACCATCTGCTGTTGTAGGATTAAATGCCTTGTTTAATGTACAATAACACTCAGCCAATCAGGGGAGTGCAAGACTCTGCCACTTTTGTCCATGGATCATTGCCTTAGCAACTAGAGCTAAACAAACCAAAGCCAAACTTTTCTGCCCGCAATATGCCACACACTTACTGAGATTCCACATGGCAGCTCCACCTAAAGCGCTATAGTCATTCTTTATTCTCCTTTTCAGAATGCAAGACAAAGGAGGCGTGTGTGTGTGAGCTCTACCTGTTTAAGAAGTCAGATGCCAGGGGCATGCGATTTGTGTGTCCCAATTCTGTCTTTTTTTCCTTATTTCCCCCCAGCTGCTCTGGTTGCTAGAATATGCATTACGGAAGTAAGATCTCACACAGTGAAACTGATTCATACACTGGTATGCTCATACTGTGCTCTACTGTACAGATTGTTTGTCTTCCTGCACGAAAGGCCATTTGCCCAACAGACAGCACATATCTGCAGTCCAACTCTTTTTACACATTGCAAGATAAGGGAAATCATCTATAATGGGAGTTCTTTAAATGAAAGTTACCTTTTGTGTGTCTATTCCGATGGTGAAAAAGTGCTACCTAGTAATAAATGAATACATCTTTGAATACATAACGTAATGTCAATTGTGTTTGACTAGCAAAATGTTTGTAGTACAGTGCACAGTACGGGTTATTACTTTTTTTTTACTTTGCATTCTGACTTGTTTGTCTTCATACATATAAGTTGGAAACTTTAAACAGAAAATCTGACCTTTAGACAAAAAGCTACAATCTTCTCCCTTTAAGATTAAAAAAAACTGAGAGTGCTTTGACCTATGAACTGGTGGGAGAATTTTGGACTAAGATGCATAAAGTACGTATAATGTCCAGAGCAAGAATTTACAAAAAGCACCATAGATGTGCATAGAAGGCTTTGCCTAGAAATTGAAAAGAGAATTACAAAAGGCACTTAATAACTCGCTACATCTGATATTGTGTGATAAGATGTAGATGATTGTGGAGCACATATGTTAAAATGAAAGTAATGCATTCTGCCTATGAATTGCGCAATACACACACTTTAATTAATGTCCTTATATAGTACATGTTTCTAGTCTTATTGTGCCAAGTTTGTCTGTGCATGTTATGTTATTCAAGCTGACGACATCATTTAATTTTCCTTCGAGCAATAATTAACAATATCTAATTCCAATCAAATCTAATTCTGCATTTTAATTCACTTGTTTCACGTCATAATATGAAAGTAAAATGAGTTGTGATTGCCATTTCTAGTTGACATTAAAGAGCAAAAACATGCTGAACTCACGCAGCGATCTGAAGAAAACACACTCATAGGTAGCAGGAGTTACATGGTCTGTAGCCTCACATCCTCCAGCTAAACAAAATCACATCTTTTTCTGCCTCTGTACAGTGACAAAGTGAAAAAAGGCTGCCATGCAAGCCGCATATCCACCCCTGCAACTGAGGATGCACTCCAACTGCTGCGAGATGTTGTTTACATTACATCTACGCATTGTAAAAATTGGTCTGACAGGCTTTATGAAAGCATACAAACCGAAAAACCAGCTTCACCATAATTGTAAGTGACAGGGGACAAAGATCAACATTTTCACTCAAGCGGTCTGCAGTATGCTCCAGGTGTGACCTTTCTGACAGGAATTGTCAGATTATGAAAGCCTAAAATGAATTGTCTGCTTTACACTGATGGACAATGCAATGTTCCATTCAGTCTATATCTCTGAATCCCCTAAAGTGGAATAGATTTATCCCCTTGACTTAAAATGAAGCTCAATCGTAGAGAAAACCATTCTGGCATGGAAACATGAATGTAATAAAAGAAAGGTCAAATAAAAAAAGGTTAGCAAATAGAAGTGGACATTGACAGGTATGGTATTTACTTAGCAGATGCCCTAAACAGCATAGCACAAAAGAAGAGAAACAGAGGCTTCAGTAGGGGAAAGCTCGCAGTTTTTGCATGCTGTTGTGAGCTGACAGCTGCAGGAGGCTGAGTTTTAGCACTGATAATAACATCACACCAGGACTATTACTTATAAGCAAGTGTAGCGATGGAATAGAATCGGAGAGGAAATAATTCCAAATTCAAAGTCACGATCAAAGTTAAAACTGCTTGCAATTAAAGTTGTTTTTGCATTGCCGGATCAAAAAACATTTGTTGACTAATATGTTAAAAGCCTAATGGTTTATTTTAACAGCACAAATTCTTGAGACATGACCTAACAGGCTATAGGACTTAATGAAAAAATTACTTTCATGCATTTGGCAGATGCTTTTATTTAAGCGGTTGTGAATTCAAAGTATGCATTTCAACAGTTCATGCATTCCCTGGGAGTCAAACTATGATCTCTGCTATGCTAGCGCAATGTGCTGTAGGGATTTATACATTATTTAGTCTGTTAACTAATCTGTTAAGTGTTGTTTAGAGGTATTCACCTATGTTTTGTTGAGCTGAATATAAAAAAACAAAAAAAAGTCTGTGCATAGCAGTGCACAATTTATTTCAAAGACACCAGTGGTGTATGAGGGAATTTCTCTGGTTATTATGATTAATTGTTTGCGTTGAAAATTATACTCCACAGATTATCTCTCCCTAATAATATAATATTATCCATAATGAACTTCACAATATTTTGATCACCAATTAAAAACGTCAATATTAAAATCAATATACAGAAGAAAACAGAGCAAATGCAGTGCCGTCTACAGACATAACCAATGCCAACATTTGTAAATGAATGGAGAGTCTTATTCCATCTAACATCTACTCACCTATGGAGAAACTTCGTTGAATTTCATTGAAATGTTGGTGACGTTTTAAAGTCTTACTGAAATTGAATTGGCTTGAAAATTACCTTGGTAAAGATTGGTACTTTAGGTTTTAGTTTTTTTTAGCAATTTGTACTTTACAGAACGGCTATTCTTTTTCCAGTTTGGCATTTTGTTGTGCAACGATGGCTTGGGCAACAGATATGAAAGAAAAGCAGCTGTTTGTTAATGTTTTTATACCTACTTATCTTGTTCTTACTTTTTCTGCATTTAAGAATAAAAAAGTGATCAAAACCAAACAATAGCACAAAAAATGTTTTATATTTCAACTTTTTTAAAGTTGCAAACATTTGCTTATACAGTTCTGCACACTCTGGAATCTCAGATCTTCAAAGGGTGCTTTATAAACAGTAGGTACTGAAGGATTTTCTATGTACTGTATACTTGATATTTTTTAACTATTATCAGTCCAACTCATCCATTAAAAAAAAAAAATTAAGAATTTAAGTAAAAGTCAGATCAAAAGGGTTGCAAAATCAGTGCACTTTGTCCAAAGTTTTTGATTGGTAGTGTTTAAAATGGGTATTTTCTGTTTTTAAAAAGTTTTGTCTATTACTGTATCTCAAGAAACATTGACAGACACAGCAGAGATCAGATTAAACAAAGCCAACTGCTTCAAACAAGCTTTCTTAAGCCAGACAAGCTCTTTAAAACCACATTTCAAATCAAATGGACATGCTGGACCTCCAACATAAACATGCTTATTAAATACTAATTATTACAGTCAACTAATGAATAATGGCAGATTTTATTTCTCATTTCAGAGCTGGTAGCCCAATGTGCCATAAAGCTTCTCTCGTGTCACAGACAGCTGCGCTCCGGGTACGATAATAATCAAATTCTCCACAGACAGGCTGGGATTAGTAAACTCAACAGCCGTGACTTCAAAGTACATGTAATTCCTCTGTAAATGAAAACTCTAAATCCAATATGAAGTGGTAAGTCAGTGGTCTTTGTTCTATTTGCTGTGGTTTTGCTGTTTGTGCTATTGGGGGTAAATGTGTACATGCTAATGTGGTGGTGTGGAAAATATAGTGGCGTAAAAAGCAAAACAGACCTTGGATAATGGCTAGCAATATAAGTGGGCATTGCCATCAGGTTCTTTGTATTAGCATATGATAATATGAAATAAGGTCTAACTTGGTTTTCTCAAACATTCATATCTTATTCATGTGGCTTATAAGACACACAATAGAATCGCAGTATATTGCTGCTTATGCAAATTTTACATGCAAGATTGGTAACGTTGATCACAAAATATTCTACAGCTTGATGATCACACCTTCCCTTTGCTCCTTCGGCACGCTGTTTGTTTTCAGCATCTCTAAGAAAATACATTTGTGGCCTTTCTAGAGCTCACAATGGAGTCACACGCTTCATTAATATATTTCTACTACAGATAATAGTTTAGTGAGAGGCAGGAGGAATGGGGCTGTGGTGTAGAGTACTTGTAGAAGAAAGACATACAGAACATGTAAATATTGGATCAAATAAAAATGTGGACTAAAGAGGCATCATGGTAAACTTGCAGAATGAAGTCAGATTGACATTAGCCTGGGTGGGAAGGTATGGCTTTTAGTTTTGGAGGGCAATAGAGCCCTATAGCATTTAGTATATATATATACTTCAAGAAAGAATTGTGCATACATACAGTTGGCCTAAAAAGTATTGATAACAAAAAATATCAAACCAACTCAAAAAAAATTTACCTTTTTAGCCATGTTGCATTTTGTTTAATTCCTAACAGTTTTATTTTTATAATTTCATCTATTTTATTTGTATCATTTATTCTAGCATCTATTCATTTATTTTTGTGAAATGTTGACACTTTAAATTGTTCTTAAATTCCTCTTGGTCTGATGTGTTGATCTAATGCAGGGACATTCATTCTTTAAAATGCATCTTTTGGGTTACTGTATAGGTATACATGTTTTATGCCGGTGTGGTTTTGTAAAAGACATTTCTGCCATTACTCTTCATACTTTGCTGTCTAAGCATTTTCCAGATACAGTGAAATTTTAAGTGATTGAATGTCTTTCATAACATAAATGCACTCTAATGCTGATGACAATTCTTGGATGCATGCGCCTGACAGGACAGCATGTTCATTATTATGATAAGTACTGCTTTTGGCCTTAATACTAAACCTAAAACTATTGGAAAGTTCTCTTTCAGACAGCTAGAGCTGCTTGACTTTAATTAAGCTGTAAACCCTCTATAGATTCTTTCATTGATTTAACTGCAAAAAATGCTTCCCTAAAATGTTTTGGAAAGAAATGTCACAGCAGCTCAAGAGCATGCTGACTCAATTCATAGTTGTGGCCATTCCTCCTACCACCCTCTTTCTCTCTCTCTCTCTCTCTCTCTCTCTCTCACTCTCTCACTCTCTCTCACTCTCTCTCATTTCTCTCTCACTTTCTCTCTCCCTTTCTCTGTTTTTCAAAATATATAGCATTGAATAACATGCCTGCCAATTCTTGGAGAATTTACTGGTTCATCTTTCAAAAAGAAGGAAATGGGCTAAACTATATTAGACCATCTTAAAATTGATTGTGAACTGAACAGTGTGACCTACTGTCAGTCATGTGGCTTTCAAGGCTTTCATTAAAACCTTAAATATTTTACACCTCGACAAACACTGTCCAAGGACAGCCAAAGTCACTATGTTATACTGTATCAATGTAAATGCAATCGTTTGCAAGCAGGGTCCTCATTAATTGTGCTGTTTTTGTTTATTAGAACAGCATAATTATGACACTAGGCGATTGCTAAGGTTTTCTTAGGGATTGCAAGGGTGTTGTTAGGGTGCTCTGGGTGGTTACCAGGGTGTTGCTAAGCAGTTAATTTCCCAGATTGTTCAGGCTGCTTACTAGAGCATTGCTAGGATGTTCTGGCTGGATGCTAGGCAAAAGATTGTTCTGTGTGGTTGCTGGGGTATGCTGAGTAATCTCCTAATCTAACATCTGCTACTATTGGCATATTTAAATAATCTTTTTCCTTACTTCAGTGCAGACTTTGTGGCTTCCTCTTGCATATTTTTGTTTCCCAGTTGCCCATGTTGCAATATTTATGATCTGAGCTTGTTTGACATTCATTTTAAATCTGAAAGACAAATAATAAATAAATATATAAAATGAAGCAGTGCATAATGCATAACAAAATGGAACGACACAGGCTGATGTAACACAGGCACCACAGCTACAGGTTAATATCAAACAAGGTATAAAGTTTTTTTTAATTCAGAAGCCTTCTGGGATTTGAAGCTCTAGGAGCATGTCAGTTGACTGGTGTTAATGTAAATGCATAAATGGACCCTGTTCTGAACTTTTCCCCTCACCATGGCAAAATGAAATGTGATATAAATGTTTGTTCCAAACTTGTTGTGCTCAAAAATGACAAAAAGCACAATAGGAGTATCATCAAAATAAAATAAAATGTGTGATATAAAACCGAATGTATCATGCCAGAAAAAATATGTTTATAATATTAAGTACATTTTTTGATGTACTTTCAACTGATATGAACTGCTTTATTTGTCCTTTTTGAAAGTTGATAGATGCAGTCTCTATGTTCTGTCATTATAAAATAGCTTTGTGAAGAAGAATTAAAAAAATGCATTCCATAGAAAATAACAACATTCTGCTGACGCAACCTAAGGGTGTGTAATTAATCGCAGATTTTTTGGGTCCCATTTTACAATTACCATGCTCTGCCAAGTCTCTGAAAACCAGATAACTTTAGTGCAGTTTTGTGTGTCACGTGTGCATGCCAAATATTTTGCTTTGAATTGAGCCAACATTCATAGGCCAGGCGAAGTCTCTGTCTGCCATTCTGGACTGTGTGACAAACACATGGCACTTCATGACTGGCTTGCAAAGTGTAATGACAAACTCTCTCTGTGCAGCTGCCCTCCTGACCCTCCAGTCTATGAATCGGCATAACATCTACCACCAAGAGAAAACATATTACAGCGTGTTTAAAATAACTATATTGGACATTTATGGGATGCGTCTCTAAATTATTATTCCACCAATCCGAGCTCTTGCATTTTTCACTGTGGGAAACGACTTGACCGTTGATTCTTCCTGAGCAGCACCCAGCTGACATTTAACACAACACCATAGGCTATATTTCATTTTTCAAAGTACGGTGTATTCAATAAACCCCCTTAGGCTCGTGCCTTTCATTTGTCTAATGCATATGCTATTAGCAATGAATAAGTATTAAGCAAATCTATATTTGCAAGCAGATGAGGTGGTTGCGTGACATGCCAGTAAAAGCAGAACTGGTCAACTCTGTGTGGTTTACTGAAGAAGCATATGCAACAGATTGAGATACAAAACTCTCAGTCTGTTGGAATTATACACACTCTGTGCTTTGTACCTACACTTCCCTTCGTGATCTACAGAATTGTCTTGTCATTAAGAATGATGGTATAAGTACAGGATATTGATTTCTCTTCAGTCCTTCTCTTTTTTTCCAGTAGGCCACTAAACCTGGCTATGACATCATTCATTTCTCTACACAGATTCATGGATGTTCTATGTCCATCAAAATTGTCCTTGGAAATGACTTTGGAATGTCTTGCAAAGCCACATGCATTGTATATCACTGCAGATGCGAGTCTTAGACACAAAAGAAGAACTTGCCTTTGTGTGCGGTGTGAATGATGCAGTATGGGTGAACTTTTAGATTGTATTATTAGTGATAATGTAACTCACCTTTACTGATGACATTTCCTTTTCCCATTCCATTCAAAAGTACACTTTCTCATACTGACATTGTCCAGACAAACTGTTTGTTAGACCCACATCACAATTTGAATAGATCACAAAAAAGGCATAATAAAACACAACATGCATTAAAAGTTGCCAAAGCAAATAAAAACAAAAACAGTTCTTAGTGTTTGGTCTTTTATAATTAAAACACATCTGTTTAGTTATGCCAAGCCCTAGAATATTGTATTAGATAGAAATTGTGAGTGGGAGGGGCATTCAAATATAAGGTATAAAAGAGACCATAGAGTACCCTGGGAGTATGGTCAATTATACAGTTTCGTTATTGTGATACATTGTTATAGTTTTTGTAATACATAGAATGTATGTGTACCAGACACACTGGAATATACAATGTATCTACCTCCAACTGTTAAACTGACCCAATTCTAACCCAATTTTTTCATTGTCTTCCATGTGTCTATTTTTTGCAATAAATACAACTTTTGCCCAGTAAAATATAGTTGATTTTATTTTCCTTAATCTTTGGTCTGTAAATTAAGCTCATCCTCACAGTGGGCATCAGTAGTCTATGTTAGCCTCATCCTATCAGCATGATGTGCATCAGAGAGCCAAGTATCGGACTGGATATAAATTATTAATACTGAGTGCACTGTAATAAATATCACAGATGCTGAACACAATTTACATTTCTGCCATCATCATCAGTCTTGGAAAAAAAGACTCGTAATTATTTTTCCATGCGCTTTGCTCTGCTCAAAGAGATTTGAGGGGTGAGCAAGTATCAGAGTACCTAAGATGGGTTTTTTTTACTGGATTATGCTAAAATGCTGATTTATGGTTTTACTCCAGTGAGGCTCAAGCACACATTGCATCTTTGATAGGCAGAGGAAGTGTACTGAATAGCTAAGGTTAGGTGCAATTTATGTTGACAGCTGCCTACATAGCGAGTCAGCTGTTTTGGTTTTGAGAAAGGCAATAATTTTATCATGGGCGTAGCCTACATCAAACTGTCACCTGTACATTCTGACAAATGTGTTTTCAGGACACAGGTATCCATAGTTGAGTCATTCCTGTTACACAATACCTTCTGAATTTTGTAACATAAAGCGCTTGTGTTGTATTGTTGCTTGTTCTGAGTTGAGTGATTGAGAGTTAGCTTACATGGCAATGCCAAAGCTCATTTTTGACATGGTGATTTACATGTTTTTGTATTTTGATCCAACAGTGTGGGATTTTGTTATAAAGATGATGTCATTAAGGAGCTGATCTGTGCAAATGGCAAAAAATGGTTGCATCTGATTACAGTACAGTATAAATTCACACTGTTAATCTAATGGTGGTATTATGATTAAATGTCAAATTGCCAAAAAGTACAACACCTGCAGTAACAGATAGGCTTATGATATATGACCTTTAAAATGTTATTTTAGTATTGTTCCTATATATTACAGTGTGTTATTTGACGGTGGGCTATTTTTACGTCGATCAAAATATTCTAGTGAATAAAACTGTAAGAAGGCTCAACTCTGTATGGATATTTTTCAGAGCATTATGTTACGAAAAATAATCCATACATTTTATTCACCGTGTTTTATTTGATTTCATTATACTGTGCACAAGAAGATGCGAAATGCCCTGATCTGAGAGCATGTTTTCTCCTCTCTACAGAAAACTCTGAGTGATGCAGATTTCCGAGTAGCGCTCGTGAGCATTTTTCAGCTCTTTTCGCCAGAGCCCTACGCGCGCGCCTGTGAGAGCCGCACACTGACGTTTCACAAGCACGCACACACACACACATACAGAGAGAGAGAGACAGAGACAGAGGAACCGAAAGCATCATTACTTCATCAACACCTCACAGAGACAGTCGAGAGCCTTAAGCACCTGTGTGCGAGTTCGGGAGCGACTTTTGCGCCAGAGTTGCAGCATGTTTTCTAATCGGCGCTCTGTGTCCAATCATATTCGCATGGCTTTTGCTTAATGCGTTGAACATTTCTGGAGGACATTAATTTTCCCAGCTGATGTGAGATCAGAGTTTTCTTTGGAATGATGTGGACCTTACATGACGGTGTTGGATTTGTGCTCTTTTCGTGTTTGTCAATTCAAGTTGGATTTTCACTTGACGGTAAGAATAATGCAATCATATTGCTAATGTCATAGTAAACAAAACAGTGTATTAAATGCATTAAACACTTCAAACACTTTATTTTCCCATAGAAACTCCAAATATGCCTCTAATGCTGTTTGTTTTCCGTCACTTTCTGCATTTATATATTTATAATTCAACTTCAGGCTATAAAAGTTACAAATACAACAGATACGCGAGCCGGTTATTCGTGATGCGATAAGTACGTAATAGAAAAATCAACTGTTGATTGCGGATAACTCAAACCCAGACGTGTTATTGTCTCTTTTAATGTCATTTTCCTTCGAATGAACTAATGCTATGTGCTCTTTGCCAACATTATAGGTAGTAAAGGGGTTATTTTGAAGGGGAAGCATGCGCGACTTGCATCTCAAGTGGCGGATGCTCAGAATTGGGCTTCGTTAAACGGACTGCGGTTGTTTTTCAGAACCACGGACAGCTCTCATTAATCGCGCCGTTATAGAAGCAGGACACTGGGGGGAAGTCCTTGGTTTTGTGTGCAATTTAACAAAGACAGGCAATGCTGCATGAGCAGATCGATGCTTGTCTGAAAGTCTGATTATTTGTATTTTTTTGCACAATGATTTTTTTAGTTTCAAAAAATGTCCCTCTTTTTATTGCACCGTTATTGTTATTATTAAATATAGTTTTATATAATAGAAACACAGTTTTCATTATTTACTTCTTGCGATAGTTATGATAATATGTTATGCGTCAGATATATTATGTTAGTATTATTCATGATTATTATAAGTCTAGGCGGGAAAATTAAGCAGTCAGGCGGTTTAGAAAGATTGGCACGTGTAGGATTCCCGCCCGTTATTTTTATAAGGTTAATTGTTACATCTCTCTTGCAGGAAAGTTTACCGATTTACCTTCTAACATCACCGCGAGAGAAGGACAGAACATTGAAATGGCATGTGCATTTCAAAGTGGGATGACCTCTGTTTACCTGGAAATCCAATGGTGGTTTATTCGTGCTCCAGAGGAACCGATTACGAGCGAGGAGGATGAGGACGATACAGAGGTAATTCTATTTAATGCTGTGGGTTAAGTTTATAACTTGATTCCATAACTTAGATTTCCCTGTTCCCTATAGATTCTCTTGGGCATCTAATCTATGCAGTTCGCTGTTAGTTTAGAAATGTCCTTGGCATTTTGCATACCATATATCTTTTCTACCAGTTCCCCCCATTTTGACACGTCTATACCCAACATTTTATCCACTCAGCTTCTTTGAAGCAACGGGAAAAGTGCTAAACTTTTAATTGATTGTACGAGCTAATGAAAAGTTTGCATATTTATTTTTGTTGTATTGTATATTTCTCAGATGTAAAGTACGTCGACGATAAGTTTCTATTATATTCCACGTGTCCCTTTAAAAGGCATTGTGCAGTATTCCTGTACTTAGTCTTGTGCCCCATAATTTGCCTCTACAGTATGTCAAAACATGCACAAACAAATTGCACAATACATTTTAAACTAATCAGTTATTTTGCAAAAGGATTCTGTCTTGCATGCAGGAGCATGATTCACTTATCATGATTCATACTGAATGCAAGCCCCCTCAGGCTTTGAGATCCACAGCAAAATTGCTGTGACACTCATTTGGAGATCACTGGTCTTATTTTGAAGGGCAAGATGTGGAAGCAAGGCCTATCTTGGAATAACATCAAGGTTCCAAACTATAAGATGTCCCTGGCTGAATGTCAAGAAGTCTGTGTAGGGGCTGCCTGTGTCTTTGTTTTGAGAACTTAATGGGGACATAGCGCTGCTGTTATGTGGCGTGATGTTGAATGAAGGACCTGATTTCAGAACGATTGCGTGTGGTGTGTAGCATCAACAATTATCTAAATTGGGTCATGGCTTGCATTTTATGTGTGTGTCATTGTGGTGGTTCTACCTTGTCAAAATGCTTCACAAAAGACTTGTGTTTGGGATTTTTGGCAGGTTGTGAGATGCCTTTAGGATGAAAGGCTTTTGGTGGACGTATAGTCAGTTGTATTAGTGCCGTTGCCATTAGAGTCTAGTTAGCATTCAGTCACGCTGTGTTTATTTTGCGAGGGCATTTGGCACTGTCATGACTGACATCAAACAAGGTTTTTTTTGTTTTGTTTTCTTTGATAAATGACTTTTTTCCACTCAGACTACACAGGCAGTTTCTTCCCCCAAGAAAAAATTTGCTTAGATTTAATACTGCTATTACTGAACCATTGTTGTGTCTCGTCATGCTCCTATTGCCAAGGCTTTGATCCATGGGATCTATCAATTTGGAATTTGGATGGCAGGAGTTGTAGCGCCGCATCATTCACCGAAACTCATTTTTTTCAAAATCACATGCAGCTGAGACCCTGGCAAAGCAAAGTCTAACAACAATGAAGATTGAGGAGACATCTTATAAAAATACGTCCATGACAAGTCAGGATAATAAGTTGGGTGACATCTGCAAATGGGTTCTGATATATAATATCAAAGCGTTCACCTCTGTAGAGTGGCTATTAGGAATGATATGCGGCTCTCTGCATGACACAGTAGAGAGAGACTCGCTAGACTGCAGTGGTGCCATCTCTGTCACAGTTATAATCTATAATGGATATGATCCATACCGATTCTGCAGGCGTCAATATATTATGGCCATCGCTGTTGCTGACACTGTGCTTAAAATCGAAAGCCCTCTGAGTTCACAGTTCTATTAATAGGGATGAATGAGGGATAGCACATGCTCCCCTCTGTAATGATACGTGAGGATTCATCTCTGAATAGGCCAAGCTGTTTTGAGTACTTTAATCCACATCAATACCGGTTCTCTGAGAATGGTTAAAAAAATCAAAAGTCTCCTCACATGCTTTATCTCTGGCTCTAGGTTGGATAAATCGTAGGATTTCGGGATGTGTATTTCTTATGTATCACAGCAAGGTAAGAGGCCATTTTTCAAAGAAGCTACATCCCACCTAATGCAAATGATAATGTAATTTCAAATGCACACATCTATTTTATTTACATACCTACGGGAACATGGGGCCACCGTAGTTTCTGAGCTCAAAGTTCAATACGGTCTCACCCACAGTAAAATATCTGGATATATTGCACGCAGGTGTTATTTAGGTAGTAATTCAGCGACTTAGTTTGCCAGTAAAGTTTATTAATCCTGAGCTTCATATGTAAATTTAGACTAGATTGTAGAAGCTGCATTTGACAGTCTGACTGGCATTTTTACATGAACGTGTTAAACCATTGAATGTGAGAAGAACAAAAGAGGGGATTCAGAGACTGTCAAATGCGAATCAGCCTAATTTCTCAAAAGCTAATTTTGAGACACACACACATTTTTCTCATCACCATGCTTTTGTACTAAGATGACTAGTCATGGCAAAACCTCAAATCATACAATTATGGCAGTACATCACACATTGGCCCGTAAAAAGGGCATTTAAATCTGGAACTATTTAAATGTCTTGACTGGCTTTGCAATATAGTCCCTAATGTTGTTATGTAAGCCTCAGTTACTAACCTTTATATTTTTATGGTTGTCCTGCAGATACTTCTAGTCAGCAACGAAATATGGCTGGTGTCATAATAACAATGGAAAACTTATCAGCATAGAAAAATCACCATTTTTATCAAATAATCTATACAAGATATTTGCTTGACATAAAGACATTGTGCATAAACAGAAAATAATCTCTGCTCAATTGAAACTGAACACAAGGATAAAAGGATAATTTGATTGCGTCCTGTTGGGAAAAGCACACTGTGCAATAGCATGTTATTGTATTTTTCTTCATCTTTATCTTTGATATATTTTTTAAGGGATAAATTACCATAGGCATCTCTGACAAGAACATAATGCTTTAGGAGGGAAGATACATCAGCGTAATCATAAATTTTCTTGTACAGGGTAAGCTGTGAGACATGAGCAGGCCCAGTGAACCAGAGAAAGTATGCAGCACATTAATGGAACATTCCTCTTGTGCTGTATAATTTTGGACCGTTAGTCAAGAAAGTGTTATATATTATGTGCATGCATAAACCTAATCTAACCATATACTAACAGAAAAGTTTAGAAGGGATATGTTTTGATGTCACTGCTTGTTATGAACTTAACATTTTTTGTAAGTGTTATTAGTATCAGAGCCAAAGCAGTAATAACAGCACAGTATGTTGCTCTGGGCCCCTCACTGTACATCCCTACTACAGTATTGTTGTAAGCTCAGCTGCATCTTTAGTCCCCTGGAATTGTTCCCACCTTCCACCCCAGTAGCTGCGGCCCTGATCAACACCACAGTTAAACCTTGTGTCTGTATTGAGATTTAGTTAACAGGAACTTTGTTAGACCTTAAAACAGTCTTTATTTGTCCTTTAGTTCTCACCTATGTTAGTGACATAAATGAAAGCTTTTTTAATCATTTAAAGCTTAATTTATGGCTACACCTGCTGATAGCGGCACAGTACAAGGATCAGGTGTTTCATCACTTAAGATTTCACATGAATGTCTCGTCTTTCCAATCAAAATAATGGCCCAATCGAAACAGCTACAAGTACAACTTATGTAAAATCCACACCATCCAGTGTGTTTTTCTCTTTAGCCCAATTACCACCCAGTTCTCTAAGTTCCCCAAAACTTTTAAAGACTATAAGCTGTAAAGGTCAATGAAAGCATGTGGCTCCAATAGCTAAATCCATTAGACTGGGCTGTTGTTAGAATAGGACACAATCATAATCAATGCAATGCTGCTTTTATTAGGCTTTCCATCTGTGACTGGAACTGAGCTGGAACAGGCCATGCCTCCACATATCCCCCGGCCCCCCATGTTCCATGGTGCCCCAGGCCAAGTTACATCAGGACAGAGGTTAGAGAAGGCATGCAACGAAGAACAAGGAAAGTTCAAGTGTATTCAGACTTGGCATAACATTTACACTATGAGCTTCATTACTGAGTGTCAATAATGACAATGATATTGCACCCCGGTATGGCTTAATTGGAAACCTTGTGTGGAACTTATTAGACCGAGTTCATTTAAAGCAGTAGCATAAACTGGGACTGGTATCCACAGTGGGCTTTAATGAAAAGCTTGTCTGACACTTACAACTGAATAACACAATTAATGCGGATGAAATTACATTTAAATCTCAGAAGTCAAATACACAAGTTGCTCATTCTCAAACTTTATAAGGAAAAAACGATGCTTTATTGATTAGGAAGTCGGAACACAGGCATATCATATTGGTGGTTATAAAAAAAAAACACCTGCTTGCTAACATACTGTAGATACCACCGGGGAATTAGAAACTTGTCAGGTAGCTTCAATCACAATTTTTTCATTAGCTATACTTGGTTAGACCTTCTTAGTCCCATTGGACATTATCACTGAAATGGATGTCCAGGTCTTTGAAAATGGCTGCTAATAAACTTTGAGTTGGGGTGTTTAGAAAAAGAGCTCTAATTTCACTGCAGAGACTTATACAGGGTGGGTAAAATTTAACTAGACATTAAAAAATTGGAAATAAAGTCTATATTTCTAATACAAATTTATTGAAACAATAAATTTTACAGGGTATTGTAAATATATTGCCACTTAAGTGAATATTGCTTTATACTACCCTACAGATATTTAAGGTTTTGCTGGCTAGCTTGGACAGTTATCCCCTTGTGGTATAGTGGAAGCCATAACTACAAATATGCCGATATAAATATCCCATATTTTTGTCACTGCCTATTCAAAAGTAGCATTGTTTTTTTGACTAATTATTATTATTATTTTGCTAGTATTATTAAAATGAATTATTAATATAAACGACCAAAAAAATCATATTGTAATGAATGAATTGGGTGGACGATAGTGTTTTGCTTGGCCACAGTCAAAAATCTGGCTATGCAAGACTGGTGTTGTCATGACCCCATTTTCCTGCTGTGATCTGTCACACAACATTTATGGCTAAGCTGTAGGTGTTTCTGCGTAATGCAGTATTAGCATAGAGGATTGCATATGATATGAATTTCTTATAAATGTATAAAAGCTGGTATGTTAATGCGTGATGATAAACTATATCCACAGTTTGAACTAATTCTTATCATCTAGAGGCAGAAGTTGATGATGAATCATTCCAGCTTTTAAATAGCATGACTTTTGAACTCAAAGGTTTTGATATCAGTCAGAAAAAAAAAAAAAATAATTAAAATCTCTGTGGGAGGAGCTGTCATAAAGCTGGCATCAACTGTTCCACAAAACGCATTTAGTCTGTATGACTGGCACCAAAACCTGTTTGGTAGGTAAACATTCATAATCTCACTAAAGAAACAACAAAAAGAAAACTCTCAGTGGATTGATTGGTGATTTGAAGTGAGTCGTCAGTAAAAATGCATGTAGGCAGTCTCTCTTTTAATCTTGACTCTGGGTTGTTGAGGATTCGGGATCCCAGCATAATGGATTCATTCCACAATTGCCATAGCTTAATGAAACAGAGGCAGCAACCAGCTTCCCAAAGAGAAAGAAAGGAAGGGGCAAGAGAAAGTAGAGTTGCTGGACAGACGATCATGTTGGGGGAGGGGGAATCATACCCCATGTAATGTACAGAGGAAATGCCAGCAGCGCAGTCCAATTCATTTTAGAGGATCAAAACAAAAAGTGGTTCTCTTTGAAGACACTGGAAAGTGTGGGCTGCAATTAATGAATGACTCATTTGATCTATCACATTTTAATGAAAATGTATTGTTGTCCCACACCCATAATAAAACTGACTTTTTTCCCAGGTGCACATGTTCCCATGTGTTCTCGTCTTTGACTTGTAGTAAAAACTTGATAATTTTTTTGCTTTGTACAACGTCGTTTTGAAGAAACAAGAGAAAGTTCAGAACTCTCTGTAGTTCTTCAGAGTTCTCCTGGAAGTCTTTAGTATTTTGAACTGAACCTTCTGCTGGTTTTATCTACTATTTTATGTGCTGTTCTTATCTCATTTGTGGCGGAACCGGAATTCGATTCCCAGATTATGAGAATCTCAGCTCGGCAGGAAATTACTAATGGATTTTGACTGGCTGAAATCCCAGGACAGCCAGCATTTGATTCCACAAGAAGTATTACATAAAGGCAGCATATTGGAAGTATTGAATGGTACCTGAACATTGGAAAATAATGTGAGGGAGTTGTTTCTATTTACATTGCTTGTCAGGCAGTGTTGTATTGATATCTTCTAAATGTTTTTGTGGGGTTTGTTCTAATACCCTGCACCAAAAATTTACCATTTAAAATTCATCAGCAAATTTTGGTTTCCAAACCATACAATAGCAAGTTGTTTATAAGCGCAGTTTGGCAGTTCAGGCAGTTCATTCAGGCAGTGTGACATGACTCATGGAAAACTGTTTTTTTTTCTAATGAGATACTTATTATAAATCCCTTTAAATGTCACACTTGCTTAGTCGTTTGGCAACATCAGTGCGTACACAGCGACACAGCACATACAGGCACAATGTATTTTTGTGAAGGTCAACTAATATAAAGCTAAACTTGCTCCCATTCTATTAGTAGAATAGGATACAGAATAGAACAGAATGGAAAAGAAAACACAGAATCCATGGAGGACTTTTGTTGTGAAAGTGATTGTGGTAGCAATTAATACCACTTTTTATTTCCTTATAAGATTACTTACATTTATTATTTCTATGTTTGTATTAAATTATATGGGGTATGTTTTTAATATATTTTTACCCACTTTGGTTACATTCATATAGGGTAGACGATTCATAGTCATTAAAATGAAGCACCCTATGAGCTGTGAATTTTTCCAACACAGGTATTCATCAAAACTTTATTAATCAGTGTCAGTCTAATTTATCTCTCAAGGCTTTAATTAAACCTCACTGTATGATTTATTTAACATGTGGGATTTACTTACCCGTAATATCATTCTTACAACTCCTATAAAGCCTACAAATCCCCAACATGCTCTTGATAATGATCGCTGCACCAATCTCCATTCCAAAGAGTATCTGTTCAAGTGTCACTGAGAGACAGGGACCTCCAGCTGAGGGTTGCAACAGAAGCTAGAAGCCAGTGGTGACCCTATAGACATAAGGCCAATTAACATTTATGGACCACTGTAAAGGAGATCAGTTTCACATAAAACAGAAAGATCAGATTAAACAGACATCCCGTTTGATGTTTGGTAGGGCTTCATTTGTTTTATTTTCAAATCTAGGTTCCATCAGTCTCTCTCATTTCATACTTTTTTCCAGATAGAAAAAGAAATGTAAAAGTGATACGTTTTAGCCGTGTACATCTTGCTCAGATGGAAATGCCACAGTGTTTTGATAAAGGATGCCGGTTTAGAACTTAAATTGCCTCTATGCAGCTAAATAAGACAAGAGTGTTTGAATTTAATATACAAATAGTTAAACTGTGTTGACACTAGAAGGAACTGATGAGCCATTGCTCAAGGCTGTGTATAAGATCTATAATTTCTGGAGAAAGCTATCTGTTATCATTCTCATTGATCTCGTGGCGGTTCCCCGGCTAGCACACGAGGCTGTACGTGACCTGCCTGAGCCATCTTTTAAAGACAAAAAGCAAATTACCTGAGATATAAATGTCAAAGGACTATTTGGCCTGGTGGGACACGAAAATGACATTATGCCAATGCTGATTGGCTGAGTGATTATTCTGAACAGTGATGTCAGCCAGTACTGGTTAAACATCTACTATTTTTGCGGTTTATATCTTGCTTGCGAACATTTTGTATTGTAAGAATACACTATTTGTGATCAGCTGTTAATGTTACCCAACTAAACTCTGACCCTCACTGGATACACTAAAGGCACTGAAGCAGCACATACAGGTAGTCTAAGACTGTTTACTAGTGTAAACCAATCAGCTGTTAACCCAGGGCTATATTGGATATTTGTGAGCTAGCTGGGAAAAGGGGCACATCATGAAGGTTGATTCAGTGTTGACCGCTTCATTTATTGCAATGGAAGCAATCTAGGTTTTAGGCATGATGTTTTGTTTGATGATGCATGTCGACACAATCTCTGGATGTAAGGTGTTACTGTAGCTCTCCTACTGTATCAGGAGAGCAGAGAACTGGCAATGTCCAAGATGCCAAAGATCATAGGTTTGATTCCCAGGGAACAAAAGGTGGTACCTATATTTTTCTGCATTGGCATTAACACGCTTAAAGCACAAGACAAGCACAATCTGTTAAAACGAATAAGCGCACAAACAATTATACTTTTTGTCAATACTTATTAAAACATTCGCAGGCCTGGTTGGAAATTGTATGTGAACAGAGGGCTAATGACTTTTCAAAGGCTAATTGAAGTCAGGTGTTTCAATCGATGAATTGAGATTGAAGGTGTGGGGCTGGAAGTGCCTGTTGAAATGTTGAAAATAGGTAGGCAAGAGTGACATGCGTTTCATACAGAGGCAGTAGACCATGCTGAACTTCATATTTTGTTGTACATATGTTTTATTATGTAACATTGCAGTATATCTAATTGTTTACATGTGATGATCTAAATAGATTAAGCATGGCACATGAATATACAGAATTTAGTAACAATAGTTATGGCAGTTAATGTTCAGTTAAAATCACAAGTGAAATAGAGCTTTTGCATTTGAAGAAAATGTTTATTTACTGAGAACTTGAGGCTGGAAATAAATAAAAAGACATTCATTATTAAAATGTAATATAGTGAAACAGTTATTAAAGGCTGTATAATTCCATTGCTATTGCTAAACAAACAACATTGATTCAAAATGATTATAAAGCCCCTCAGCACATTTAACACAAGGTTAGAGTTTAATTTACTGAGTGGGACCTTGGACAAAATATAATGATAGGATTTTGAGAACTGTGTGATTCTGAAATTATTTTCTTCTTCCCTGCCTGTTACCAGATGAAACTGATCGGTTTCCCAAGACATTACAAAATGGACTGCAGTGTCCATAACATCTCAGCACATCTGGTGCTTTATATATGCTCATCTGCTTCTGCATCTAGTTTAGGTGTGGTGGGCGCATGCAAAGGGATTGAGCAGCGCATTAATTATTGCAGCTAATGTTCACATAAATCTTGCATGCAATAATGGTATCTGAGGGTTATGGAGCTGGTTTGCTCTGCATGTATACCAATCCAGGCAGGCTAGAAATGAACAGATTCACTATTAAAAGTGATTTTTGATTGTTATATTATAATGAAAGACGTAAACAGGGCATTAAAATGATTGCAGAGCTCGAAGGCACAGTCACCTGAAGGTTAGAGTTTAATTTGTTGGGTACAACTTAATGACAAAACATAATGATGTGATTTTGAGAAATCTGAAATATGCTAGCTTCTGTTCTTTGATATTTTTTATGAGATTACTTCCCCTTCTGTATCTAATTTACATAAAAGCGATTCAATTTGCACTCTGTTAGAAGAAAAACAACATGACTCAAGTCCTGCTTGTTTTTATGTTGAAATCTTATTTTTTGGCAGCAAGTATCTTTCTATTGTTTAGAGGCTTGCCTTGCATTGCCAGGTAAACCCTTCAAAGCATAAAGTCACACTCACCCCAGAAGTGAGTCAGATCTGTATCAGGTTGACTGGGTTTCTCACATCTCCACAGAGAAGACAGCGAGTCTGTTGAGGGGAAATAAACAGCTGGATAAAGAAAGCTAGAGGTGCTTAAGGATGCAGGAAATCCAACATCATTCCTTGTGAGTGAAAGAGTTCATTTCAGTCTGTCACTCAGGGGAGACAGCATGTCTGGTTAAAAGCTGAACCCATCAGTAACGTGACTGTCACCACTGGTAACCACAACAAGTCACTGTGACACGTCTGTGGGTACTAAATGACCTCAGGCTGGGCAAACAACATCCCTTCTGTGCTAGTACTCTAACACTGTTGAGTACCCTGAGTGCTGTGAGATTTTAAAGAAGAAATGTGCAGAAATACAAGTGTGATGAGACTAGTTTGTACTACATTGAAGCTACAGTACATAGAGCTTGCTTTCGATAATGACAATTCTGTTATGATTTACTCAACCTCCTGTCATTCCAGACCTGTATGAAATATATTATATTATTGTACATGTATATTATGTATGGCTTTGAAATAAAATGAGGATGAGTATATGATGGCAGAATTTTTATTTTTGGTTGTACTGTCCCTATTAAATTAGCACTATCTTAACTATCAATGGTAATATTTAAGCAATACTGTTTATCTTGCATACAGAAAATTGTCGGTTTATGAATTAACAAACAATATATAAATCTCAGTTATGACGACATGCATTAAACAGATCAATATTCATTAAATACAACTAAGTCAAGTTTGAACTCAAAATGATAGTAAACTGCAGCATTTAAACTAAATGTGTCATTGTAAATAACTAGGCTAAACTACCTCACAGTGAATCAAAAGAATAACATACAGTGGTTTGAAAAAGCAGCTTGTTACTGGAAAAGCTACTGCTGTAAAAACAACTGAGACGATACTGTCATGATACTGACAAAGTGTTAGTTACTCCCCTGCACTGCTAGTTAATGCCGCATTGTGCCAATGAAAATTTAGACAGGTCTAGCTAAAAACATAGTGTATAAAGTGTGGCAGAATATATCCTTGCTGATTTTGTTCCATGCCCAAATCAGAGCTCAGAAACAGCATTATAACTGTACTAAGTGTCTCATTCAGCTATTACAAGGTTTTGCCCCTCCATTAGGACTCCATGAGATGATATCATGTTTATCTCTTTGCAAATAATACAGCTTTCCTGTGAGTGGATGTTCTGAATGTAGAGTCTAGTAATGGAAGAAAGTGTGTCTTTTAATAATGCACCATATACTCTGCCCTTGGAATAACAAAGTAAGAGATAGAGGGGCCAAAAGCATTGCTTTTAGACCCCCTGGACAGTCTTGGTTTAAAAAAAAGTCTTTATAAAGTCTTTATATGTATTTATAAGCCTTTAATGTGACTGGATTTACTAATGGATATTATTTATGAATGTGTTTTTGATTTCGGAAGTATAGTTCTTAAGGCCCTAAACTAGAAATAATAGTAAAAAAAATAAATATGCATTTTAATTCATTTAATCTGAAAGTTCCATAAAGTTATACACTATAAATCTAAATTCCTACATGGGTAATTTGTCTTAAACTTTAATCAGGGCTATTAATATTTAGAGTCTTTATCTGGGTGTACAAAATGCTTTAAAGTCCATTGTTTTCTCCATATTTGTCAACACTTGACTACTTTACGAGAGACAAATTAATCTGTTTCACATCAGACAGAGAGCAGTTGTCAAACACACTAATTTTTTTCATATACATATATTCACACATTGCTTAACACCTCTCTTGCTGTTTCACAGGTCTAAATAATTCATAACTCACACAACAGTGTCTGTGTGCCCAGCAGTAAATGATAACATCCCTCTGGGCATTAACAAGCTTTCTCAGCATAACAAGTATGTTGGTATAGCACATTTGACATGTTTCAGCAATCTGTCAATGCAGAGAGACAGTTTAAAGATCGTAACGGCAGAGAGTGCCCGATCAAATGCTATGCGTGGCCCGTAACGGCATTTGCGTGTGCAAGAACACAGTTTGGAGTGGGTTCAATAGGTTTTGAAGCTGTTGTTTAGACATAAATGATGCCGCTTGCATATACTGTTATAGATGTTTTGCTCATAATAAACTCTTTTCTAAAATAAATGAGGTAACTGTAGCTAGGAGATAGCCTTGCTCTGTTCTGGTAAGATACAGTGCTGCTGGAGTCATTTATTTTATTTCTGAGTGAAATGCATTACATGTAGATGTATCTCCCTTTAGCATAACTGGTTCAGCATGACACTAGCAATGGACGAATCATCAGTTCAGTTCCCAAGGAATGGGTGGATTGTTAGATGCACTGACAATTTCTTTGGTAAAAGGTGTAATGCATAATGCATGCACTGTAAATTCTGTAAAAACTGTAAATCCTATCTTTCTAATCCAACTTTGTGTTTATACAAACTATACTTATTTTTAAATTTAAATTAAATTATTTTTCCCATTCTTGCATGGAACACAAAAGAAGATTATGCTGTAGGTAAATGTAATTCATGCTGTCAAGCTCCAAAAACAATCACAAAATAAAATATACCAAATGTTCTGAACTCGTATTTGTGTGTGTCAGGTCACAATGAAATATAAAATATATAAAAAACCTATAAAATGTCTTCAGACTTGGAAATAGTGTCATATGGACTTCATTCATGATACATATGTGATGCTTTGTCCTCTTTGGAGCTTGGCAGTATAAATAACTTTTGTTGTATAAAAAACAATTTTGGACATTTTGTCTAAGATTTTCGTTTGTGTTTCAAAATACAAAAGAACCAAAATAATATTGCGCTGGATCGGCATGAGATAATTACAAAGTTTCTTTTTCAATAAACTGTCCTCTGAATTACTGTGAATGAAAGTTAAACTGTGTTGTATTACGTCAAAGTAAAACCCTTTGAACTAAAAATAGTTTGCACATATCTAATAAATGCAGGTGCTCAACTACAAAGTGATGTATCTTGCATCAAAAAATGCAAAAAGAGGCTGGATGTATTTGAGGATGGAACATGTTAGAGCCTGAAGGAGAGGAAGTGCCAAACATACCTTTACTACTTAAAAGAGAGGCTCTTGGTATTTATCAGTATTATGACACAAAGCCCTTTATGTCATTTTAAGTAGTTTATATATTGGCTTAATTATTTAAAATTTAATAAAGTTTGCACTCAGTTTGACTATTTATGTGTTATTGTAATTAATTTATTTGCTTTACAATGCATTCCATGAAGAACTGTAACTTTTTTTTGTAACATTTATTTATTGTTTGTGTTTTGCATATTAATTAATAAATTAATATAAATTAATCATTATTTTACGCTTAGGATGGAAACAGATGTTACACCTGACGGAGACCCACTCAGGGTCGAAGCACATACATTAAAAGTGGAACGTCAGCAGTCTTCCAGCTAATCTCTCAATTTTTTTCCTAAATTAGAGCTTTTATCCAAGGACTCATGAAAACATAATGAAAAATATTGGCAGCATTAACCGAGCGTTATCCAAATTCCGGAGACATTGATGAATGTGATGAAAGGGCCTTAGATGACTGCCATTAAACACAGATCTTGACACATTTATCAGCAAAACTGCCCAAGTGTGGGAAATAACTTCATTAATTATTACCTTCACTGTCTCAGAAGGAGACTCTGCATCTCCAACCTCACAATCCTCAACAACCCACCCCCCCAACCCCCCCTGGCTTTTTTCGCCCTAATGTTTTCAAATCTGCAGATGCACGCGCATTTATTTTATTGCACCGGACCCCAGATGTCATTAAAGAGAGAGAGGAACATGTTCCACTATCCCTGCTTCACCAAGTGTGTTACCGTGTGCTGCCTCAGCTGGATTTCAACTGCTAAAGGAGTCGCTTGTCCATAAAGCAAGGCCATCACGATGCATTACCATTGCTGCACTACATTCACAGAGCATACAAGAGCAATATAATAACTTGTTGAACTTCAGCCAGCTATAAGATGATGAAACTGTGCGCCGAGCGGATATGGAAATCTGTGCAATGGTGGTGTATGTGTGTGTCTGTCTGTCTGAGGGTATGTGTGTGTGAAAGAAAGTTTCAGAAGCCTGTATCTAATCATATTGTTTGCCCTGAGAACAAAAAAACACTGTTCAATATCCTCATAAAGACCGAGATACAGATTCATACAGATTCATAATAATGATCTCCCCGAGGTTCAGCTGCAGATATCCGAGGGCTTAATCTCCATCTCTGAAGTGAAATATGCTTGACGGCTGTGGCCATTCAAGTGAGATATGTTTATATCTTAATATAGATGATGCTATCCTTCTTCCCTGACATTAATTTAGTGTCTGGGACCTCAGAGCCTCGTGCATTATGCAAAATAATTGCAGGGGCACATTTTACGAGAAGTCAATTTCGACAGGCATGAAGAACGACAAGTTTCACGTAATGAAGAGAGTGAGATCGCAACTGACTAGTCAAAATAACTAAAGGTATTAGCCCAGCAGGCAACATTGCATTTCAAGAAACGAGAAATAATAAATAAAATGTTGTTTTTGTTTGGAATGTTAGTAAACTGTTTTAATCTTACTGTATGTGCTTACTGTGAGTTGCTCAGCATAAGGAAAACAGGGGATGTAACTGAAAACAAAAAGGAATTTTCAAAATAATGATAAACACTGCTGTTGGCATTTCAGCTTTGTATTTATCTTTCAATGAAGCAAAGTTAAAAGGACATTAAAGAAGAATTTTAAAGGGAAGTTCACCCAGAAGGTAAAATATGATATATTTTAATAAAGTATTCGATACTCGCTTTGTGCGAGGAGCAGATCAAAATTTAAGTAAAAAATCTGTCCTTCTGCCACACTGTGGAATTCAAATCTTTCACACTTAAAGATATTCAAACTTTCCATGTCGAAATGTGTTAAGCCAAGTTTTTATATTGATATCACCAAATTCATTGGTTCATTGTATCTCTTATAACCAAAAGAGCAAGAGTTTCAAAAGTATTCATTAAACAGTAGTGTTGTAGTTGTAAAATACAATTCAGTAAAATTCTGTCAAATATTGTATCTTATTTACTATCTACCTGAGTTTATTTAGTCAGTATATGCCTGACTAAACTGCACACACAAAGCTTTATTGTAAAGATTCTAAAAATGAGGAACATTACAAAAGTTGTATGTACTGCTTCGATGGTACTTTTGTTGTGTTTTTGTGTTTTTTGGAGCCTGAAACGCGACACTATATGCACTGTAATATTTAATTTTTATGGAAATATTCTTCAAATATGCATCTATGTTCAATGGAAGACAGTAAGTCTTTGAGGCCTGAAACAACATGAGCACACGTTTCATATTATTTTGTTGTGAACTGTCCCTTTCAGATGATGGAGCAGATGTTGCTTTTGAGCAGCAATACTTAGAGTCCACAGAAAGTCAATGCTGGACACCCAGAACCAGTATTGAAATTCGAAATTCATTAGACCACATTTAGTTTAATTGTATCTGATTTTAATAGGAGGCTACTGGAGGGCCAGCTAAATGGCTGGCATGTTATAGCAGAGATAAGAGATCTCCACGTAATGAAGATCAACAGCCCATATTAGCAAAATGTCAGCTGTGAGTGAGTTATCAAGATGAGCACTTCCTGTTCTGTTCTGATAGAAGAACTTAGTGTTTTAGTATTAAACAGGTACTTTACAACAGTATTGTTTCTCACTTTATATATAACTGAATTTTATTTTTGTTTTTTAATATATCATAT
>JAZGTJ010002983.1:0-38404 GCA_036877575.1 Botia almorhae
TATTCTGTGGTCTATGAATGCAGACACCATGAAGTGTTTTGAGTCTTGGATGGGTGTTATTGAATTTAAAGCTGTTAAAGTGATTTTCTCTTTATTATAAAATGGTGATATGCTTATGAAATTAAGAAACTGGTTTATGTATGCCCATATCATAATGACCATAATATTCATGATACATAATACGAGTAGCAATCTCTTCCATTTGCCATTTTCCATTTCTCGTTTTATTCCTGTAGAGAAATCAAAAGATTTATGTCAGAATCTGTGAAAAAGCTCTGCTCAAAGAAATTCTAAACTGTTACACATTTTCAGATTTTAAATTATTTGTCATCATATCATTGTACTTCATGTCCAGATGTTGGTTTGAAGTTTTGAATGTGTAGTTATTTTGCTAATTCCCTTTACCCAATATAACGTTTCAACACAGGGTCTGACAGTGCAACTGTGTTGTCTGTAGTCAGATGTATACATTGTACAAAAATGGTCAAAGTGGTAGTTAAAACGGTAGCAGTAACACCATGGCAAACTTAGGGCAGTTTCCATCATAACAGATGATAATACAATAAGGGTGAATAGAAGTTTGGAGTATCACATTTTTTCTTTTGTAGTCTCCTAAGGTTACATGTCTTGGAAGCATTTTTGTTTATACCCCAACACCATCTAACTATACACAAGGTTGCATACTCTCATTGGGGAACTCTCATCACTGTCACTTAATGATTTTTTATGTAGCATTTTAAAAATATACAAGTAACTTGAATCAAAGTCCCTTTAGGGAATGCATTAATACTATTTCATACAGGTGTAAGTTTTGTAAATAATTTTTTTTTGCATTTTATCACTTTTATCCAAAGCGACTTTAAGCGAGTTTAAGTTTATATATTTTGTCAGTGCATGTGCTCCCTGGGAATTCACAATGAGTTTTACAAAAGATAATAAATCTAGTGTAAGATGTGTTAGGACAAGATGTGTTCTCAGACAAAATAATAGTAAACTCATCAAAATATTGAATAACCTAAATTACACTACAGAACTAATAAAACATACAAAGTAAATACATATGTAAACAGTAGTCACTTGTTGCTTACATTTTTTAAAAATGTACTCCTGGGATTTTATCACTCATTTTCTTGAGACATTATCCTGAGATGCTTTTTAACCTGTTTTGAAGGAGTTTTTATGCTGGGCTGCATGCATGAATTTTCTTTCTTATTCAGTCCAGACTAGTCATTTATAATTTAAAAAAAATAAAGTATTTGGCAAAATTATATTTTTGTCCACAAAATGTGTTTTTAAAAACTAAAGCATACACCTTCATGAGGTCTTTAGGATCACAAAATCTTTTCAGTCAAGTGACCCTTAACTTTTGACCGGTACTTTATACGCACAGTTCATATGTGGTAAATAAAAACCAAAGGGGAGAGTCTTACCTTTTTTTATTTTGATCCTTTTTTTTTCAAGTACAACTCCTGTCTTTCCTTTTTTTACTTTGATCTCTTCTCTTTTTAACTTCAAACTCCTTTGCCCTTCCCTCCCTCCCTCCCTCCCTCTCTCCCTCCCTCCCTCCCTCTCTCTCTCCCTCCCTCTCTCTCGCTCTCTCTCTCTCTCTCTCTGTGTGTTTTGGCTGTTGTGAGTGTTTTTTGTTTGTGTTTGACTGTCTGGGCCATGTGTTACCATTCTCAGAGTGGGCAACCATTGGGTGAAAGTGGTGTCCGCAGTGAGTGTAGAAGACTGCTGGAGAGATTGTGGGACATGAAAATATCATGTCAGCCTCCAGGATGAACAGTGCTACTACTGTTTTTTTTAGCTCTGTTGAAAAAGTGAATATACTAGTTGAACCTGGTCTAAAAAAACTCGTTTCATTCCTGTTCTTTCGCTTTCAATGCCATGTCTAGGTTTGGTAAGTTGGTGTCACCTATCAAGATGATACTAGTTGGTAGCAATTCCCCACTTTTTAAACATGTCTCTTTTAGGCGCTTTGTTTACATGGTCCTAAAAGATGATGAAGAGCTTGATCTTTCGCTGCATCTTAAAGTTGATGATTTATTATAAGATTGGTATTTATGGTACAACGGACAAGATGAGGTTATATGCAGTCATATATAAAAATGTAGTCTCATAAATCCACTGTTAAGATGAACCGGCATGTAACCATCAGCGTGATTGATGTTTTACAGCCCAGATTTGAGTACAGTTTTGAGATGGCATTGAAGCGGAATCAGAGCAGAATGAATTTAAAATCCCATTAAATAGGAAAAAGTCTGATGATTGTCAAACTGTAAAGGCTAAAAAGCTGATGTAGAGGAGTTTTATGATAAAGATGAAATAGAAAGTGGCAATGAGTCTTCTGATTCCAGTGTTAGTCTCTCTCAGAGTGACTTTTTGAGCCGTTGTAATGAAGTGGATGACATTCAACTCTTTTATAGAGCTAAAAAAAATAACATATAGATATAGATTGTGGGCTAGTCTCATTGGACCAGGAGAAGGCTTTTGACCGTGTTAAACATGTTTATTTATGGAGAGTCTTAGAAGCTTTTGGGTTTTGCCAAAATTGTATTAATTTTATTAAAGTTATGTTTATTAAAGTTCTATAGTGACATTAAGAGTATTCTTAAGGTGAATGGTGGTTTATGCGTTCCTTTTAAAGTTCACAGAGTTGTTAGGCAAGGGTGTTCACTATCTGGAATGTTATACTCTTTAGTTATAGAACCTCTTCTACAGCAAATGAGGGTCAAACTTCATGGTATATGTTTACCAAATTGTAAAAATGATCTTATATTGTCAGCGTATGCTGGTGTATGATGTAATGGTTATGGTGTCCTGCCTAACCTCTTAACCCTGTTGAAAAGACGTTATTGACTGAATATGGTGATCGTCTCTGTAACCCAAATTCTGAAGATTCTTTTACTGTCTTGTTCTTTTTATTGAATTTAGAAGGGGTTTCTGGAAACTTTCTAGAAACTGTTGATTCTTTATGTGTAGACTTTTATTGTGTACCGGGAAGGCTCTGTATAAGTGTTGTGTTGGTAATTTTAACATAAGAATGTAAATAAGAAAATTAATACTCCATGGCGTGATTTTTTACAATTAAATGTGGAAAAACCTGAGTGAAGAGCTTTATATAAACCACCATTAGCCATTAGGTTTACAGTGGCATATCCTTCATGGTGCTGTTGCTGTCAATGCTTTCATCTCGGTTTTAAATCCTAAGATTGCTGATGAATGTCCTTTTCGCACTGAAAGAGAAACAAATGTTCATGCTTTTTTGAGTTGTGCTAGATTAAAGCCTTTATTTTCACTCTTAGGAAAATAAAATCTTTAGAAAATGTAACAAAACCTTTTCTATAGTGACGTTTATTTTTGGTTTGAAATATGTAATGAGGAATACATTTATTTGCCAGTTGATAATTTTGTCTTAGGTCAAGCAAAATTAGCCATTTATATAAGCAGGAAGAAGCAAATAGAAAATAACTTGGTTTAGAATGTAGATGTACTTTTATAAGACATGGTGTAAGTAAGGATATTGATTGATTTTAATTATTGCCAACATACGGATGATCTTATTACTTTCAAAGGTATTTGGTGGTGTAATGAGGCTTTGTGCTCTGTTTTTAAAGGTGATTTGGTTTTTCGCTCCCATGAAACTGATTTGTTCTTATTATTATAATAATTATAACTTATAATTATAACCTTTATAATTATAAAAGTTTAAGGTTTTTGTGAATTGTTGTTGTAATAATAGACTGTTAAATAAAAAAAATCCTTTCTCTCTCTCTCTCTCTCTCTCTAATTAGTATGTTGTTCATGTCAACAGCCTCATTATGTTTCAAGACAAACACACCTGCGGTTCGCAGTTTTATTGTGGGAAATTTGAAGCATGTCTTTTAATTTTTCTAAGCATGAAGATGTCTTTTAATTTTGACTTTGCCTTTTATTAGACCATGGTTTTCAGGTTTAAACATGAATTGCTAAAATTTTGTGAAACACTCACAACACTTTGTGAAACACTTTCTGATGTAGCTCCAAACTACAGTACCACAGCTTGACTGTTTTCAGTGTTGACCAAATCATCATGTTTGGACCATTGGGAAAATAAAAAAGGAAAAAACAAAATAAACGTCTTGGGTTACTTGACTGTAACCCAGTTCCCTGAAAAAGGAGGAACGAGATGCTGCATTTCATATTGCTAATTAAAACATTCTTTGTTCAACAGGTTGTGATGTATGTGTGGCATATCTGATGTCATTGAGATGTGTGCTTATTATAGGTTGTAAATAAGCATAAATCATGCATCTATTTAAGTTATATTTTTGTCTGAAGAGATATCTCTGTGCCTCACGTTACTTTTCTCACATTACTGTTTGGTAAGACAGACATGCTAAATACAGGTTAAATTTGAATATATTCAAAACACTGTCATTATCTTGTCCCTATCTTGTTTATCCACTGGAGGCTTTTGGATTATTTTATGATGGACAGATAGAAATTTTTGAAAAACACAGAGTAATACAGGGTTTAACTGTGTCCTAACCCAGCCCCCTACTAACTCTAACCTTGTGAGAAATATTGGATTAAGGTGAAAGCTGTTTGGTGTCTCCTGCTGTTATGCAGGGGTGGATCTAGAAAATTATGGTGTTGCAATGCTTTTTCTTAGGGTGGCAGCTGCCACTCCGTTCCACCCTGGTAGATGCGCCTGTGGCATCGAAGCCAATTACTGATAATGAATGCACTCTATTATTACACGTTTGAGGAAGAAGTCTATTTCTGCACCTCATAAATATTTGTTATTGTGTTTACATTTACATTAATTCAGTTAGCAGACACTTTTATCCAAAGCGACTTACAAAAGACGAGAGCATTTAAACATTTTGGCTTAATACTATTGTTTTTACAGAAAATATGTCATTTCACAAGGAAAGGGAAGAAAGAAGAGTAACTCTGACTGAATTAAAAATCCTGGTCAGAGAAACATTTACAGTCCTTTACATTCTCCAGTAAATTTGTTCATAAATACCCACTTAGATGCTATAATGTCAGAGAAACAGAGATGTAAGGAAAAACAGAGACATTGTACTTATGGGTACCGTATCAAAATTGTATCTGACCTTCAAACTACTAACAACTGTACTGTTGGTTTGTCTTTCTGTAAAGACATAAGGATGAGGTGTAATGTAACTTAATTCAAAATAGTACTGTGGTTACTTTAATTAGAAAAGTGTCAAGATCTCAGAAAGATTTCTACAGGTTTACAAATATAAAAACTAAATAATTATAGATTTGTTTTATATGTAATACCATTCAGCTAACTTTCATTTTAACCGCAACGGCTGCTAGAAGTTAGCATTACTTCCTTTGGTGAGGCATAGCATACCACAGACCTGTCAATACATGTTATACAGTGACACAAAATATTGCTAATATTCTTGATGACCCGGAAACATTTACTTTGCACTTTTCATGATCTAAATAAAATTTGGGTTTAACTACTTCAATTACAGTTAAACATTTAATAAACTGAAAATCCTCAAAACCATACTTAAGTTACATATTGTAATAAAGTACAATTACTACCGTACTTTAAACCCCTGTAGAGAAGCAATCAGACATCAGAAAGCAGTTAAATACTGTCCATACTGTAGGTATAAACACTACAGAACCTCTAGCTGAACTAAGCTTATAATGGCACCCATTCACTGATACATGTGGTATTTGTGTACAGTGTACATTGACTATTGCCATGTTTGTCATTTACTGTAAATGCTATAACTGTTAATGTGAAATTCCTTTGTGGATGGAGGAGAGTCAATTTATTATATGCAGTTACTTCCTGGCTTTTCGATAAGCATTTTCGGTGAACTGTCAGCTGGGAATGTCATTTTTGGCGGGTAAAGTGTTAAAATGGTGAAATTGAATTTTGCTGAAGAGGAACATTGACGGATGCAACAGTGCTTAGCTGATCTCACAACGCTGAAATGTAAACGTCTTTTTAATCTCGTATACATTTGAGCAACTACATTAATTCTCGCCCTAACTATTTAATTGAAAATATATAATATAAACTGTATATTGTTGTTACCTCAGACAGGATACTTACACACAAACCAGTGACAAGTTTTCAAGCTGTCTTATATTATTGCATGGAAAGTTCTTAAGAACGTTCCATTCATATAGCAAATTTATTGTTCAAAAGTTTCACAAGCATAATTTACTCAAGGTAATGTGCTTAAAAACAATAAAAAACAATATGTATTTAAACAAAAAAATCGGTATTTTTCCCACAAGGAAATGACACAAGTGTGACATCGTTAGAATAATCTATATTTTTTCTGTTTATCAGGCAGGATACAGGTTGTGTCCACTCTTGTTATGCAGGGTTATACTGTATTTCACTTGCTTTCTAACATCTAACATAAATTAAACAAAATCTTAACAAGTTTTCGATTGTTCAAAATTAATTTTACACATTTATCCATGGGTAGCAGGATGGGTAGTATGTCTATGGAAAAATTAACCTGGTTACTTTGCGTTGTCTTTCTGTTACTACAAACTAGAAACTTTTATAATACTAGAAACTAGTAGTCAAGTGTCACTCATTCTAAACCATGACCATAAATGTAAACATTACACATGTTAGTATGAAAGTCACCTTAACATTAATATTAACATTATAACCTTAAAAAAACACAGACTCTTAATTTAGCAAAACACTGTATTGAAAATGAAGCACTGCATTCATTTTTCTAAGCAAATAATGACAATTAAAACTACTGTAACTGTTCTCTATTGATTTTGTAACTATATTATTAAAATTTCTGGAGAAATGTGGGAAATCAATTAAGACAAATTACAATTATACAAAGGTCATACTTTGGCACTTAATCACATGGAAACATCAACTGGACATTATTATTTTATGTACATTATTTACAACATATTTCACAGGTTTTCAAGTAAAACTGAATTCCAGACATTCCTCTGCCATCTTCTATAGATACAGCTGTGTCTCCAATATCTATGAATTTCTGACTTTTTCAACATACTGTATACAGCTACCACAAATTTAATTTCCAGTTATATTAGGCTCTTTTCCATAAAATCCATGTTCTTTTTATTAGCGTTAAAGTGTAAAAATCTTTGTCCGTTTTTGGCTATAAATTGTTCAAACTTTTCCACAATGCCTTTTTCAATTTTTCTGTACAGTATTCACATCTTACAATTCCACTGCTTTGTTTTCCACTTTCCCAGTCTATTCAAAGGACATCAGGTTTGCTGGTATCTGTGGAGAACAAGATGAGCAATATTCCTGCTCTTGGTTTCAAGTAAAACATGAACATTCAGTCATTTTAGCAGGTTTCATCCAAAGTGACGTATAAATGAGGAATATCACAAGTAATTTGTCATACAGCAGCTAACAATATCTGCAATACAATCTATTGACTGAAGAGATGAGCAGGTTTTGCTTCCAAAAGCACTTACCTGTGGTCTTATACTCCTGCAAGCCTCAGCGAGATGTTTGTGCCAGATAACTGCAGAGAAACGCGATCCAGTCTGGAACTTGTAAACATTGCCTGGACCCACAAATAAAATTAAATCACTTGACCCCAAAAATGAAGTTTTGTGACAGTAAAACTGTAGTTTTCTGTTTTAAAACCCTTAAGAAACTGACAGCCCTCCCTATAAAAACGGCACTGCATAAAATCCAACATAGCTTTTGTAAGCCTTTTATAAACCATGGTAACATTTTATTCCACAATGCCTGTTTTACTAACCCTAAACCAAACCAAACCAAACCATAATCCTATAGTAAGTACAGTTAGTATAGTAAGTGTTGTTAATTAATATTACTCAGTACCTGTATAATCTATCATTACACAGTAACAAGGACACTCCAGAATAAAGTTTAACCATAATCGCATATTGTTTTTCATTACTTTATATTGTCTATATATTGTATATATTATTGAAGCCCTCAGGAACTCATTGATGCTTGTTTGATATATTAACTGAAGAACATAAAAATATTAAAAAATATTTAGTTTTAAGGTGAATTTTGAACGTTTTTTAAAATCGCAGTTTTCAGGTGAAAACATTTTCACCACTGGTTTAAATATTATACATCTTCTTTGATCTATAAAAACACCTGTAAAGTACCTAAGAAAGCATGAGATCTCAATGCTCTACTGAAAAGGAACAGATAGGTAAGTGGCTGTACACGGATCACTGCTGTACCTCTTTCAGGGTCAGTGAGCTGGAAAATGTTTGGATGTTCAGGATTGTCAGGCAGCGCAACCATCCAGCCGGTGAGTGTGATCTTTTTACATGGCCTGGACTTGTACTTTAACACAAAAATACATCATTTGAAAGTTTTGCTGGATGTTTATAACAATTTGTGCCCGTAAGCCATTATTTATATTTGACCAAAATACTGCATTAGCTAAATTGTTTCCTTGAATTATGAATCACTTACGTGTCTTCGTTCATTTGCTCTTAGTGCTTTAGAACCAAAATAGATGAGAATAGAGCCAGACAGGACAATCCAGTATCGCCTCCATGATGAAAGCTGACATACAAAAAAAATCACATCAAAGACAGATTTACTTCTGAACTCACTAACACACACAACATATATTTGGCTAATCATGCAAAAATAGAATGTGAAAAAAAATAAAGTATATCCAAACTTTTTTAATTAATTTATTATTACGCATTTAAACCATGGCGGTCCTATTGAGATTAACATCTATAACAATGAAAACTATTAAAAAAAAGGTCCCTTTTCATGGAACCTGAAACTGCATCTGGTTTGACGCTAGGGGAACCAGTGTGACCAATGTTTAATTCTTATTTCTAAATCACGCCAAAATAATTGGCAACAGGAGCACCTGCAAGTATAGTGCCACCTATAGAGCATGCTCATCAGCTTTTTTCAAATCAGCTTGGAGTGTGTCATCAGTTTAAGAAATGTGTGCTTCCGTGTCAGAGGTTTCTGACACCTGAGGACATGCACGATCCATGCGTCATCACCGGATCAGAGGAAGTGTTCATCCATGTCATCTGATCTCTTGGACAGCCTCCTGAGATGCAGGATGTGGCTGAAAGCGTATCTTTTGGTGTATTTGCTCTGAATTTCTATATACCCGTCAGGCAGGTTTGGAAGGTAGATAGTAAGTTATCGTTTGTCAGACATATATGTTAGCCTGACATCATTTTGGATGAAGTTCTTGGTCTTGATTGGGTCTTAGGACAAGAATATATGGTCACAGCATTCAGAAATATAACAGAAAATTTGACTGTCACTTACAGTGGGTTTTTTGCCCTCCTTCATCAATGTCTTCCTTCGTAAGGGTCCTTCAATGGTTATACTGCTCAGAGAGCTGCATTCATAGCTGGATATGGCCCCAGGCGTACTTATGAGGAAGCAGAATATCATATTTTCCTCAAACAATGTTTCCTTGAACATAAGTTTGTGAAAACAACCATAACATGTTTTTTAAAAATGACATGATTGGCATAATTTCAATTATGTGTACTTAGGGACATGTGGAAGCAGTTGAAGGTTTCATACCTGTAAATGTAACTTCTGCTTCTAGGAGAGTTACAGACTGGGACTCGCCAGTTTGGACCCAGTGTTGCGTACATGCGACCTCTGAATGAGATTTAAAAAAGAATCGTGCTTTTGATTTGTTCTTAATTATAAAGTCATAGATAGTGAGAAACAAACTAAATATTTGGCAATAAGTGAAAGGTGAGGAGTGAACACACACACACACACGGTTAGGTGCCTTGCTTAAGGGCACTTCAGTTGCTACCCATCGGCACAGGAAATGAACCAGCAACCTTCTGATTACAAGCCTGACTCAATAAACAGTAGGCCACAACTGTCTAACATAGACAGTATAGACATAGACTAACAAGACTTTTTCTATAACGAATATATTTTTTTTCTATAATAAATGCATATACATGCTGCAGTATTGTAAAAAATGAGAATGTACAACATGTCTTACCTTTCAACAGTACTTGATAATTCATCACTAAAAGAACTTTCTCTGCTCCCTGCAGAAGGAAAGAAAAATGATGAGTTAGGACAAATGACATATTTAACTGAAAGGTGGAAAACAAAAACTGAAATACTACTGCCATCTGGTGGTAAAAACCCTAAGAGGCAATCAGAAGTGTAATTTCTATTCCACTACCATCACCAGAGGGATTTGTGAAAATAAATAAAATTAATATCAAGCAGGTTACCCAAACCGGTAGTGACACCAGCACACTAGCAGTTAATGGGAAACAGTAACCACAGCACAACGATGATAAGTGACCAACAATGCTTTTATGCTTTTTAGCAGGGTGTTCAATAAAAAACTACAGTATTACCCAGTGAAATGCCATTGGTGAACACTGAATCATGGGTGCGGTTTCTGACAGGACTGTGTGATTCTAAGAAACTGTCATCCAATAGGTGTCGAGCCTTTTCTTTAGCTGGGAAAGTTGCACTTTTGCTCTCTGCCACACTAAACTGGCACATCGTACTAAAAGAAAAACAAGACAATTTCATTTTTTTTATAGAATTTATTATAATTCCTTCACTTTGCAGAGTGACCAGGGTTTATGTCATAAGTTAACACATATGGAAGTGATTTAATGTAGCGTGATACTAACTTATTCCCCAGGCTGTGGCTCTTCCGGTGCCGGGCAGGGGGAGGGGTGGGGAGGTTGGCAACCACTGATGTATCAGGGCAGGTCGGCCGGCGGTTATATCTCACTGAGACGGACACTTCTGAGGGCCCTGTGTACACACACACACACACACACACACACGTTTACATTTACATTTATGATTGTAAACTAAAGCTTATGCCATATATATGATTCTGTTTATCAGTTCCAAAAACTCTTTTTAACATGCAACCTTTCAAATAAGTACAATATACAAATTGCCTGCAACAGATTTCCTTGTTTACTTAAACTATTGTGTCCTGAAAACAAACAACCCTAAAACCTTATTAATTAAAATAAACCTTATTAGTTTCTTTCAAATAAAAAGAAACCACAGGGGTATTGTGTTTTTAAAACAGTTTACAGTTTACATCAAAAGCCCTTCACACACTACATATCTGGAAAAAAATTTAATCTTTTAAAATATGACTTTTTTACTTTATGGATTTGATATATTGGGCCAATTAGATAAGTGAATTCCTTTTAAATTATACTTATAATGGTAGTTACAAATTACCAACATATGTTTGTTATTCTTGGCTGCACATGAACTATACTACTGTGTTCTAATCCAGCATGGATTTGAAACAATTTAACCAATTATCTTTATGCCTAAAAATTAGGTACATTTTAGCATTAAACGAAACTTGGAAAAGGCAAATTTGTAAAATTACATTACAAAAAATAGTAAAAGAGTGAGAACTTAATATATATACATATATAATATATATATATGACTAAAGAAATAATTAGTTAAAATTAGTCATTAGTCAAGAGATTGAGGTGGAGTCTTTGAAGATTAAACAAATCTAAACTTAATTTGATTTCAAAGTATAATGACATAATGTTCTAGTCTATCCCTCCATCCCAGTGCACATACTAACCATCCTCAATATTATTCGAAATCAGAATTAGTATGTCCCAAATCGTAGTATATTTAAAGCATCCAGACAGTTTACTATTTCCAGTGAAATAGTGTGCAGTGCAGATCCATGCACATTTTAATGTCTGCTATTACCCACAGCTTATTGCGAGAGGGTGATGCAACACTGAATTAATAAACCACACAGAATTTAACTATATAACAAACATTACATCGTAATAATGAATGAATGCACGAATGCTTAAATGCAAGGAGGAGTTGTATTTTGATGTCTTTATGATGACAATGTTGTCTAGGCAACAACGGTCAACTGTTATGTGTTAGTATTTCCCACTCCTTGCATAGTCTAAAATGTATATACTTTCCCATAACAAAAACAGTAAATACTTTTAGGGCATAGTATAAGTAGGCTAATTGGGATGCAGCATATGAGAACAACTAATGATGTCATCTTTCAGTCGAACACAAAAATCCATTTCCCATATTCTTTTACCAATCGCTTTCTAAACTTCTTCATATGTAGGTACATTTCTGCCACAGCTGTTACAACCATAAAATGCTTGATATAATTCAATTTCCAGCTTAAACGTCTGATAGACACAAAAAGGAAACATCCTAATTGCTCTGCTTCTTCTGTGAGGAACATACACATACATGACATACACCATGATCTCATTCAAGGTCTCCACCAACTTGGCCACAAACATGAGAATGCCTGTCTTGAGAAAAAAGGACCAAACTTGAAACCAAACTTTTCAAGTGTTTGCAATTACTTCCATGGAGCACAAAAGGAGAATTTAACAAGAGTTTTAGTGACTGACAGCCTCAGTCCCCATTCACTTAATATAACAGAATAAAGCAGCATTGACATTTTTAAAATCACTTCTTCAGTGTTCCACAGAAGAGGGTTTCGTAAAAAGGCTGATTTTACAATGCCAGAATTGTCCAGATTTAAAATCAGATGATCCAACTAATTCTTGATTAAAACTACAGCCCATAAAAATCTAAAGGAAAATAACAAAAGACCACTATGATCCAGAGGGTGAGGGGTCTTCTAAAGCCATTTAACTGAAAGCAGGTGTTTTTTGTCTGCCAGACTGAGAGCAATAAGCTTATGGAAGAAGTGAGGAAAGGCTCCTCTGTTTAAACAAGCATCTGTGGGGCTTATCTACAACACCCTGAAAATTCTGAGGTTACACAGGTCTTACTCTTACTCTTTAATTGCCCCATCAATGCACACATCTGCAAAATCCCTCTAACCAGCAATGATTTCCAGACGTACTGTCATCCATGTAGAACACCACCTCCCTCAGCCAGGTACACATATAATACTGAATTACAGAACAATCCCAATTTTTCCACTGGTAAACCCCCCTTAGAAAAGAAAGATCAACCTCTTCCAGGAGGAGATGTTTAAAAAAAGCAAGCTGAAATGAAGAAGGGATAAAAACCTTACCTGCAAGGTCTTCTTTAGAGGACACCAGGCGAGGTGAGCTGTTCCCAGGTTCGATCTTTAATGACAGCCTGTAGTTAATAAAAAATAAACAAAAGCAAAGGTAATGCCGGCTATAGTAAACAAAATATGCACTTTACTTTATTGACAACTTACACACTTCATGACTCAGCAAAACAAAAGCAGTGCCAGATGGCAGGATGTACTGTAAGTATATCCTTATGTTTTAAGATTGTGACCCTGGATTGTAAGATTAGTTGAGAAACCAGAGCTGTAGTTTTCCAACCCCACAGAGCTCCAGACAATGATGTAATTTTCCCAAATGCATAATATAACCAGTTTTTACCCTATCACGTCTACCAAACCATCTTCTTTTGGCAACCCTGCTTATTCTTGGGTTGCCTGAGGACCCGAGGTGTCTTGGGAGCCCTAAGGCCTGTCTGCGTATTGAAATATGAAGACTGCGTAATCTGGCACAATGAATATGTTTTCATACAGTCATTTTAGTGGGTAGTTTTAGTTCTGGGTATATATTTTTTTGCAAGGCATTTAGATCTTCAAACCAAACACTATTTAAAACAGTTTATATTATACTGTTTAAGACAGTCAGATCATGTAAAAGCCCTTTATTTACACCGTAACTAAATAATGTGCCTTGGATATGCACTACAGTATATCTTCATGACCCATTTTTTTCATTACACTACACTCTCTATGTAAACGACTGTCTCTGCATGACCTAGTTTTACTGTAGTTGAGACATGCTTCATCTGCTTTTTTAAAAAGTAAGCCAGACACGTAATAATTTGAAATTAAGCATGGAAAACATTGTGTGAATTATGTCAGTGTTTCAGTTTTCAAACATGGGCTGTGAAGATATGAAAACTTTACCAGACCAACATCTTAAACTCATTACTGTCAGCAGCTAAAATGTGATTAAACAAATAATGCAGTAAAGTAAATTTCTAGTATTATCTTCTAAGCTATCCTCTATTCTATTATATCTAATAGGGTAGATAAACAATTATCTAAAACACCTTATCTAAAGGATTTCATAACAAAAAGCAATGCTTTAACAATAGTAGTATTCATGGAAAGTGCAACATCACTAACTCTCTAAAAACTAAAAAGCCAACTCTCTAAAAAGTAAAAAAGATAACCAGACACACCTCCCCCAGAGAGCTGACAATATCTAACTGGAAAATAACTTTCACACATCCACATGGAGAAAGTGGAAATATGGGCATCCAGAGCTTTGTAGTTCCTGGTGTTGCATTTATAAGTGTCTAGACTGCAAGAAAATGGACCACAATAAAACCACCTGCCCTTTATTCAAAACAGACAGACAGGACCACACAGTACGAATGAAGACAGCTCTGGGCTCTTGGACTGAGACAAGGAAACAAGAACCAGAAAAGCCCCATCTAATGATGACATCACCCTATGAAAACACTCCTGCTACAACTGTCTTTGTAAAAGCAGAAGGCCACATAGACATTATACATAACAAATACAAATGAACTTCTACATTCTGCTTTTAAAATTCCCTCATAGCATTTTATTACCACATGTGTATAGTCTAATGTTTACTGCATTATATAAGACTGAAGGAAAATGCATTATGGCGTATGTGTTTGCTGCCTGAGGTAGAGGAAATATGCATTATAACGCAACATAATGTCATGCCAGCTGTGGCTGGTAAATGAGGTGTTTGGTTGCCCTGTGGGCCATGCAGCCAAACCAGAAGGACATAAAGTCCACAGACACCATGTGTTTTAATAAACACTATAGGCAGCTGGGCAGAATAAATTGTTAAAATAGGGAGGGTGTTGATTTATGAGGTTCTTACAGATGTGAAAAATTTTAAGTGAAAGCTCGCAATTGTGATCAACAGAATGCAACGAAATGAAGGGTAGAAAGTGAAATTTAACAAAACAGTGAGACTGAATTTCTTTTATTGCCTTTTTAGAATATATTAACTAATCCACTTGTAATAGCTGTACAATCAATTTCTCAAAAATTTTAGAAATCTACTGTGGTAACAATAGCGCAACTTACGAGTAATTGTCATCTTCAACAAACTTCTGGAGCTCTTCAATGTACCGCACCGACATCAGATACTTCTGTACATGTGGCAGCGTGACCAAATGATCTGTAGGTAAAGAAAAGTTTAAAATTATAATAATATGAAAAAGAAAACAATCTTTGTAGTCCATATAAAGTGTTTCTATTTCATTGAAATGTACATAAAAAATTACAATATGTGAACAATCATTATAATTTGAGAAAAGAAACTGACCGTAAGTACAGGACACCTGAAGATCGGAGATGATGCGCAATAGATTGTTCATCTGATTGGTTCTCTGCTCTGTCTCTATGATGCTGTCAGAGGCAGGGTAGGCGGAGTCAATGTACGTCATATCAAACAGGTAAATTCCTAGTGTAAACAGAAAAGGAAAATTTTTAATTATAAACACAGGATAAAAAGGAAATACGTTTTTTAAATGAACTGGAATTAGCACGTAGATGCACTATATGTCAATGTCACACAGGGATTCATGTACAGAGATTGAAATGAGTCTGTGAATCTTTTTTTTTTTAAACTGATTGACTAAATAAGTTAGTCTTCTAGTGCTATTTAAATCAGTGAATAATTTTTAAGCCAGATTCAAGGCAGAGTCTGTATGAAACAGAAGACAAAAAGTATTGTATCTGTTTGGCTGTGAGCATGACAAGAAGAGAGCTATACAGTGTTTCATCATTATGTGCGGGTATAAAAATAAATAAATAAAAACGTCTTGTTAGTAAAAAGCTACAGTATTTTAAAAAACTTGTTGTTAGTTGCTCTTCAGTATTGCATAAGACCTATTAAACAACAAAAGTCTAATGTCAATAACTGAACAAAATACTTAGCACACTTAGCTCTAACAGATAGTTCTGAGAAAACTCTCTCCAGGATTCTCATGCTAATTGCTAGGCGACAGTGACACGTCTAAAACCACATGCAGAGTCTGGCCTGGAAAGGGTAGCCTGAAGGTACTGCCTGATAGCTTTTACTTGCTTGTTACAGATCTGTTTCTGCTTTTGGGGGTACAGACAGGCTGTTTAATTGGTAGGCAGAGGTTATGAGTCTCCTAATGTGGGCAATTAGTCACTAACTGAAGAGCAAAGATGTGCTTTAAACAGAGAGCGGGATGCATCTGTCTGCTCATGTCAGGTTTCAGGATTATCTGTGACTGGTGCTAAATAAACTATAGGAAGATCAGAATGAACGGTCAGTGAGTAAACAAGCGAAATAAGTTAGATTAGATCAGTGAATTTCACTGTAGCGATGACGCAAATGGAATTTCAATGGAGTTTCAACGTTTGGCTAAAAAATGAATTTGTGCAGTTGAATTCATTAGTAGCTACATAGCAGATCTCATATTCCATTGCTAAAGCAGATGCCACACTTGCTCTCTGTAAGAAAACACTTGTGGAATATAGCTCTGCTGAAGTGGTCAGAAGACCCCAGGTTCTGGCTATAAAAATGCTGTTTCCATCATAATTTCCCAGGGAAAGGTCACAATTCATTGAACCGCCCTTGACATTGTTGTTAAGTAGGCTTAAACAATGTATGAAGCCGCAAAACTGTAAACATGCAAAAATATCAAACTATTGTTGCAGCTAACAAATACAGTGTTTAAAACACACAGGACAATGTTTCTTATACTTGCATTTACAAAAATATGGTTAAGAGTTTAACCTTCCAGTTAACAAGCGTGCAAAATGACATTTAATACAACTGGACAAGTGGACACTGACACTGTTCATAACATTACAGCCAAATGGATGTTCTGAACTTGGAGTAGTATTTGGAGTTACAACAGACAATGAAGCTGTAATTTAAAGCCATAGAAATAGTCGAGTGTGTGTGTTTTACTCATTCAGGTCAGAGGGCAGCTGTACAGCTGAGACCCTGACATACTTCCTGTGAACAGTGAAGTGGGAGACTCATTAACCTACAGTGACCTCTCACTAGATTCAATTACAACAGCAAAACAACACTGTAGTATTCATATTAAAGGTGAAAGTGGATGGCTGTTACCACAGCTGCCATCTACAGGCCATAAAGAGAATGTCATTCTCTGTGATAGTTTATAATAGTAAGATGTTGTTTAATGAAGTCCTATGTTTGCCCCAAAAATTGCGTATTTATAAAATGTTTTAAAATTGTTTTAAGGATAAGGAATTTGCATAAACTTGACCAATTAAAATAATTTCCCGTTGGTTGACAGATAAAAATACTCTCTGTAAATATTTCTCAGTATTTTTTCCACTGTGACTGAGTAGTTAACTGAACATGGGTCATTGGGATTTTCTGTTTGGTAACACGATGGGATATTAAGTATGGAAAAAGACATGCCTGTCTGACATAATACTAAAAAAAGAACAAAAACAGAAATTAGGATGGCTTCACTTGGTCTGAAACATGTAATAATTACAAATAATAATATATTTGTCTTCAGCCAGCACTATTCCAGACTTTTGAGACTTTATGCCTTTCTGAGACACACCGAATAGGAGTCAGACTTCCTGGAAATAAGTGTTTCAGTGGCTGGTATCCAATGAGTCCAGTCATCCTACAGTCTAGGTTCATCTCCACATAAAGAGGCAGAAAGACAACAGAAGACTCATACATACACTACAGCCATCACAAGCTCATGTGCTGAATTAAAAAATGTCTGGCATTTACATATGCAGGAATCTTATCCTCACACAAAGTAAACATATAGAGACCAGAAAACTATAGGACACAAATTGTAGTCCACATAGTACTTGTTACAGATACATTGTGCAAAAAAATCAAGGATCAAAGATCTTTAATGATCTGTCTCCAATCAATGTCTTTTCATTGAAGACATTTCATGAATGATATGTGCCAGGGTGTGTTCCATTCAGAATAATCATCCTTATACCCTATTACTTTAAAAGGCTCTACCCTGAACAGTTAGTTTGTCAAGTAAAGGCTGTGGGTCTCAAAACAACAGTAATTTGGAACACACGTATTATTAAGTCATTTTTGTGTAAAATTCACTCTGAAATAAACATACAACATCATGGTCGTGATCGTTTTCCCTATCGAAGTGCACTTAAAAGGCAACATTTATGGCCTTTGAAATGCACTCTCTGGGAACAAGCAGGTGATAATCAAGCAGCTGTGTTTTTTAGCCTAATATGATGTGCCTGAATAGAACAGGGAGTGATTTTGGAGTGCGGTCTCCTTGCCTGGCAAAGTGCTACAGCTTCTAAAATCAAGGACCATTACCTCAAAAGACATTTACAGACTTCAAAGTTTATGCTCCCTGAAATACAATACTCACATGTATTTAGTTTCACTTCCCGAGAACTTCACAACACAATATCACTTATAATGATAAACCACAATGTCTACAAGCACAGGAAAATGTACTGTAATACAAGAAAGACTTGATCTCTGTGATTAAAATAAACCCTGACATGTCTCAAAAGATCAGTGATTGATATGCTTCACCTGTGATGTATTGCTAATAATAACTAAGTATGAGCACATGAGTGTTAACTGCAGTGGACATGCAGATAGGAGGGCCATGAATTTTGGCATATAAATACCAAAAGCATTTAGGACACAGATCAGGCAAGTAGCCCAGTCACATTTTGGCTATTAAATGTACTTTGCATCAGATTAATTGAGTCCAAGACAGCATATTTACATAAAAAAAACACAAAAAATACACTCTAAATGTATGGCCCCATATCACCACATTTCAAAAATTTTCACTGTCAAAAATGTGTCAATTCTTGGTCGACTGCTTGGTAATGACTAGTATTAGCACAGTCTAAAATTTGTCCATGAAGCAGCATGAACTAATAGAGCATTGTGCTATTAGTATAAAAATCATGGATTCAACTCCCAGGATATCCACATACTGACAAATGTATTGTATTTTGAATGTATTGCCATATATGCATTAGAAATATCAGACAAAATGCATAAATGCATGTAACAGTGTTACATGTGCCTATTTCTGTAAGAAATGATCCAGTGGTTATCATTTCTGTTGTAAGTACTATAATAAACACTATATTAAATAAATCATGTATTGCAGTGCTGTTAAAAAATGTGGATTAAGTTGACAGAGGCCAATATATAGTAGAAGACCAGAGAAAGGTTAAATGGTTCACAAAGACCATCTGTTTCTTCACAACATCATTGGCCAAACATTATTCATAAGCTCAACAACCTCAAAACCCGGATATGAACCAGACTGTGTGGAAAAGTTGAATAATGAACGTGACAATGAGCAGATGTTTTGACTCACTGATGTAATATGAGAAAAATGTTTATTTGATCTTTTTGTTAAACATCAGCTTGTGAAAACTACAAGTGTTCTAAAAGCAGTGAAAGGTTTTACAGAAGTGTAATCGGTTGGGTTAAATACAGTACAAAACAGATTCTCGTGCACAGCACTGATGGCAAACGCGTTACAATGCTGTTTAATGGCATCATGTTTCCAGTTTATGATGGTCAGCCAGTCCCAGTTTACACCACCAGTCAGGCTCCTCTTATCTTAGGCATGGTGTCAATGGCATTTACATTACATAACCAGTTCTATTAACCCTTCTCTAAATCAACACAGACCAAAGCTATTCATTTAAGGCTGCTTATTTAGTAAAGATGCATTCAAAATCTTTTCAATAAAGACAAACGTAATTTTTTTTAAAAATTCTTTACTGTTCTTACATGAGATAACAACTCAGTTAAAACACTAGCCTAGAGAAAGCAGTTTCATTTTATGTGAAGCGAGTTGCCTCATGGGGCAGACATATTGAGATCACAAGACCAGCCAAATTCTTTTCACTTATCTTAGTAACCGTCTTATTACCAGGCACTTTTTAACACTTTGATCCAGGCTTCCGGAATAACATCTGTGTGCAAGTCCAAAACCACTCTTGTATCAGCCAGCGAAAACAAGCCAAAAATTACGAGTGAGTTTTCAAAGCACACAGCAACATACAAGAATTTACATGTCTGCTTGGGAATGGGAAGAATATCTCATGTGAAATACCAATTAAAGAAAACTGCACTCAAATAGAGGAATTTTGTGTGCAACACTTTGTAGCCATGTTTGGCTTGTTGCTGTCTGCATTCATAATTTACTATGGAATACACTTTGATATGAATGCCTGACATGAAGCAAACAACTAGAAAAGTGCTGACTTTGGCCGGGCCAGAGAAACATTCCAGCGGTGTGCGTCAACAAGTGACAACAGGGCTGCAGGGTGCTGTGTGGTGACATTCTCAGGGCATATGGATTTACCATTGGGGGCTTCCCAGACAGCAGGAAGCACTGAGGAAAGTGTCGCCTTGCCAACACCTGCCAACAGCAACTCTGTAACATTAGATTACTTCATGTTGAGTAAGTACTGTAATACTGATTAATACATTTGACAATGTGGATTTGCCTTTCTGAGTTTGATCTGGAGCATCTAAATTTGTCTGCACAAGAAGTTGAGACCAATGGATCCCAAAACTTCACAAGCGGCAAAACCTAACATGGTGGAATTACTGAGACAACTGGATGATATTACAGTGTGAAACTCACACAGCCAAGTATTGTTGCCACTATCCTTGCAAATTTCACCAATATCACACAAGTAAAAGGGCTCTAGTTTCTGGCCTGAAGCCAGCCAATCAGATTAAAGCTTGTTAAAATTAAATGTGTGAGGAGACAAAGAGAGAATAGATCTGGCTCACAGACATCTTAAAAGCCAGGAAAATACCTTTGTATCTTCTCTGTGTATCTGCTCAAGTGTACAATGTATACTGACAGCAATGACAACCTCAAACAATTATACTGTCTATTATTACCTGAAATTAAATCTACACAGGAAGAAAAGGTTCTTCATCACAAATTCAGATTATAATGCCTCTCACCAGCAAACTAGCTCAATATGTTGGAAAACAGTTTATGGAAATTGCCATGTGGACTGCCAAGCCTTATTTAATGCATAACAAGATAAAAGGGTCTATTGTGCAGTGACCTAAGGGGTTTTATAAAACAGTCAAAGACACTGGAAAATAAGTTTACAAACAAATGTGCACTTAGCAACTTAGTACAATTAACGCCATTATACTCACTCATATGCAGAATGCAAAACCACTTAATGGATAATAGAAGTGACAAACTTACGCAAATGTCTCTCTCTGGCCCTTTGATGTGGCAAAAATGGTTACATCTGATGTGAGACTGCTGTTGCACAATTCTTCCGAGATTATTTAGGGTAAGTTTTCAACACTAGTTGTATAGCACTGTGCAATGGAATATACTGCAGTTAAAGCACATATAATCTGCCTTTATAAACACAAATTTCCTGCAATAAATTCTAAAGTAACTGCATATACTACATGTTTTGGTTGCTCTTAACTTGGAGTTAGAACTAAACAGAAGCATACATTTCAGTATGCTTCTATAACACCTGTAGACATGCAAATAACAGTAATAGTCAATGTTTTTATCACAAACATTGAGAGCTTTCCAGTTTGGCTGTAAGATAAAAATGCTTTATTATTTTTAGTGGCTTGGTGCCACTTCTATAACATTTGGATATTCCAATGCCAAAAAATGGGAATTATCAAAGCTTCCATATATAGTGACCTCCGGAAAATGTATTCTTTATGACACACCAACAAGAACATGCCTGTTTCTCTACCAACATAAATTCTAGGTTCTATGAACTGCACTTGATGTAATGGATGAAAACAGCTAATTTTAAATGTCATAGATTTGGCCAAAAGAACAATACAAAAATAACAGGAATACAACACATATAACTAACAAAACGTAAACTATTTAAAGCTAGCACAGATAACCTTTTCCAAGTTTAGGGAAGGTCATAATGGTAATAGGATATTAATACAGGTAGAAAATTGTAATGTATTTAGGTGTAAGGAATGCATTCATAGATTACGTCTCCTAAAAGTCTTAAGTATTTAGGAAAATAATCTGAAAATCTGGACAGTCTGGAAACAATCTTTTTTTCCAATTGTTTGGCGATGCTAGCGGCCCAGAAAGAACACTGCTCATAAATATCACATTATGCAACACAATGTCACTCAGTCAGTCATAAATCTATAGCCTCAACTAGCTTCCCAATTCACACTGTTTTTGATTCATTCTGCCTTTAAAAGAAGGTAAAGCGATAGGCAGAACTGATCCAAAGGGACTGCAGGGCTGTGGAGCTCTGAGGATGTGGTTAGGCTACTGTTCAGCTGTGTGCTGCTGAAAGGAGCCTGCAGACAATGAGCCAGCCAGACAATGAGCTCATGAGGTTCTGCAGGGACCACAGTGGCGAGCTGGAGCATATTTTCCATCCATCCTTTCCTTCAGGATTTCAGATTCTGGTTTCTGAGGTGGCTCATTACACAACCTGTGTGGAGCATTAATGTGGGTGTCAAAACTGCTCAAAAGAAACCCTGCTAACCCCTTTTCTTATTAATGGCTAAACGGCTTTTAGTCTTACTCATCAGGATCACAAGGCTGAGGTGAACTTTGATCTTTTTGAATGAAATTAGTTTGAGTTTTTCGCTCCTCCACCAGACTAAACATGCCCGTCTAATTTGCATCAAACATAGTTTACATGCAAAATTTAAAAACAATGATGCTTAATAATCTGACAACATGTAAGGTCATGCTAACATCTGTTCATTAATCAGGGAATGGTCATAAACTGTGAGATGTACTGATAATTGATTTGTAATAATCTGTCCAACATGTACATTTTCGGTTCTGATCATTTCTGAGCCCCAATCAAATTTTTGACCACTTTGAGAAGACTTTGTTTGAATTAGGAACAAAATCTAGCAGTTAAAACATCTCCTTGATGGTGGAATTATTTTGTGACCACCAAAACTGGCAGCAGAAACTAGCTGTGGTTGATTAAGACACTTCTTGTAATCTTGAAATTAGCATACTTACTAAACATGGGAAATAATAACAAACGTTGAGGTCTTTACACCCGGTATGTGCTGTGCTTGGAACCTCCATGTTACCGCATCATCAGCTCGCCTGAGGTTTCCCAGTCCTGGAATTTTCCACAGCGCTCAGGGTTGTAATACTGTGCTATTGTTTGTCTAGTATCAATAGGTGGAGAAATGTGGAAAAACAGAATAGAAGTTTCTCCAAAGGGACACAAGAGCATCAGAGGAAACCTCACCCACAAAATCAGCACACAATAAACCTGAAAACCAGGTTGGTTGTTAAGCTGCAAAGAAGTTTTATAAAAATAATGGCTAACCTTCAATAATGTTGTTGGACTAGACTAAATTTAAGGTTTTGTGCATCGAGAGAGACTTTTTGGCTATTGAGGCTGTCACAGCTCTAGGCCAAGTAGTTTTTGTTTAATTTAATGCTGTCAAGCAAACATGTGGATCAAATGTCAATTACTGGCTTACAGATTTAATGACTGAATGTACAAAAATGCTTTGCTGAGTGTCTGTGACTCCTTTTTCTATTCTGCCATGAGTGGAAAGTTTTTTTCTCAATGGAAGAATTAAGGACAAGAACTGATTCATAACTCCTATAAAATGTACAAAGCTGGCAACAAATGGAGCCATTTACATATTTAGAATTAAACAATAACAGACAAAAGAAACATGAAAAAAAAATTAAGAGGTAGAGGTGATAAGGTCATGGATTGCTTCTGTTTCCGTTCAGTGGCTGAAAACGCTTTTCTGTTTTTCTCCTTCCAAACAGCAGCTCTTTCATTTGTCATTTTATGAGCTGTTTTGCAATGGATATCAGAAATGATTTATATGCTCACATGTAACAATTATAGTAAAACCATTTGGATTGAAACACTTTGACTGAGAAAAACTACACTGTACAAATCCTTTTCTTAATCTGATTTTTTTTAAATACACACCGATAAACAAGATAAATTACCCTAATTTACAAAATACAAACAGTAGAATGTATCTTAATATCTCATATCAGTTTCAGGTAATTGGTTTAAGCATAAACCTCCCTAAAACAATGTGCCAGTGGAAAATAAACTTCATTCAAGACATATTATCTTAAAACAAGTTTAATCATTTTGCTTTCAAGGGAAATTTTGTTATCATGCTTTAAGGATGTTGAGATATTTAACTTGGAAAACAAGAGACAAAGGTATTGATTAAAAAATAATATTTACTGCAGTGTACAGTGTTTTTAAAAGATTAAAGGAGTACACTTCTTGTATAAACAATACAATTTATATGTAAATTAAAACAATGTGTAAAACTGCTCTGTAATGACAGGTCAGGGGTTTAATGTAAAAATACCAAACCATAAGCCAACAAAAATTCATTAAAAAAAAACAAAGACTGCCTTTCAGAAGCCTTGAGAAGCTGCATGTGGCACCTAACAACCCATGACCACCAAGATCAACTATTCATTATATATTATATTAATTATTTATAATTATTTGGTTCTGCATAAGGATGGAAATCATATAAACAGGAATTGGAAAAACAGAGAGAAGAGAACAGAAGGAATGAAGCATCATGCCTCAAGGTTGAGCCTTTAACAAAGGGCCCTGAAGACACAAAACATTTCAACAGTTCCTTTTGTGCAAGGTGATATAATAACCCAAAACAAACAATGGCTATATTTCAAGTGCATTGATCACATACTGAGCACCTCCTCTGAGGGACCAAGATCCCATTTCTATCACTTCACCCATCCCTGCTTCTCGAAAAAGGAGGTCTCAACTGGTGTTGTCAAAAATATTGATATTTCGATAAATATCAATACTGAAATATATGAAACAGTACCAATAATCATTTCCAGAAGTATCGATACACTGACAGCAGCCTAGCTTTGGCGCTTTCACTCTCTTCCTTCTCTCCAACAGCAGGTTGACAGAACAGGTGACCACAGTGCTGTCTCATCTCATTTGCTCCGGTTAAGTAGCATTAGTAAGTAAGATGCAAGTGCGGGCGACCGTTGAAGGCTTTCAACCTTTGGTTGAAAAAGAACACAGCAGAAGTGCTGTCTGCAACTATTTTAGATCTGAGGCAAATGAACACGGAATGGCTAAAGACACAAGCAAGCCAATATGCAAGCGTTGTTACAAAGCAGTGCTAACAAAAAGTGCTAACACTACTAATTTAGCAAAGCACCTTAAATACAGACACCCAGACCTATATAAAGAATTTCGAGAGGTTGGTAACTTCTCTGATTTTAACATTACTGAAATATTAACCAAGATGGCCCGGTATTGTTGCTGAAACGAGTGTCCTCATGTCGTTCCAGTGAGGTTTGTTTACGCATTTGATGCACCTTTGCGCATCCTTGTTTACTATAGCACTCTATTTATGTGCGTTGATCAATGAATATATGTGAATCCAAAATTAAAATTTGTTCATATAAATGTTAATGTATTAACCAACATCAATGAACAATGAGCAATACATATGTTACAGTATTTATTAAACTTTGATAACATTAGTTAATTAAAATACAATGGTACACGTTAGCTGTTGATCAAATAAAAAATATTTTTACACTACACAGATTGTTGTCCAATCAAATGCTCTTTAGAGTGTCCCTCCCCCAAGTACCACCAGAAACCAACTTGAAAATTACAAATCATGCTTAATGGCTGTGATGTAACTAAAACCTAATGCTTCATATGTCCTAACAAACTTCCTGTTTTAATAAAGAACAGCAGGAAAGGAAACTGTTTTCGTTACTTCAAATGGTATTTATGATAAAATATTCAAAAAAAATCACCACTGCCACGATGTCAAAGAATTTCATAAGTGAATAAAACAAGTTGCAGTTAACACAAGCAAACCAAACAATATCTTAGGTCTGACATGAAGCATGACGTCCTGCAGTGCTGACCATACCAGCCCTGTTCTGTTCTGAAAGCAGCGAGCTACAGAACCAGAAGACCTCAACTCAAACATGCATTAACTCAGCGCATATTAACAGAGCACACCTTGTTCTCTGCAGTTCTCTAGCTGTGATTGAACAGGAAACACTCCCCCAGGTAAACAACTAGTCACGATTTCTGAGATAGCATGTCAAGACTAGCAAGACTTGCATGCCAAGAGTAGCAGAAATAGCATGCCACAACTTTTATAGACACTTCTAACTTTAAGACTGTGTAGCATAAATGATCAGTGTTTTAAAGAGGAAATGAAAACATATTGCCTCACTTTACATTGATGGTTAATTAAATATACTACAGTATGACATGGTGCACAAAACATTGGTCTTCTTACAGTAAATACCACAGTGAGGCAGACTAAAACTTTACACTGTTCTACTTTAAATCAAGTCTTGCAAAACACAATTAAGTACAGTTATGATGAGAAAATGGCATCAATCAAAGGTGTTCCGCAGCAGGCATTATCCAGCACTACTGGAAAATTCATTATACCTTGTCTACACACGATGGGTCTGATGACTGAGTCAAAGCTGTAACACTCACTACAATCAGCCAATTAGCTTTAAGACTGATTAACACTTGATGCGTTTAGGAACAGTAAAATGGGTAACTGGTATGTCTCCAACTTTATTTGCATCAAAAATCCATCTGCATAAAATGTTACTTGTTATATGTTTAAACTTTTGACGCTTTTGACAGTGTAGACAGACTCAGGTTTAGATTCTTTGGTTCTTTCTTAGGTTTGCAAGCCTCTGGAAAGAAGAAAATCAGCATTCTTTTATTATATGTGTGCATGGTTTCAATCTCAGTTTTTCACAAAAGTTCAAGGAAAAGTATTTAATGGCAAAAGGAAAAAATCTTCAGGTATAATGTTTCATAGCTGATGCTTCTATTCTTCCTCTAAGGTATAACTGATTTGGTTGTTATTGGCAGCAGAAAGTTATTTTTTGTAAGGATAGGAAAAATATGTAAAGTGCTCTCATTTGTTTCATCTGGCAAAGTTCCAGATCATGGTCTGAAACAAATGAGATTTATCTGGCATCTTCCATCTTTCTTAACAGTTAAAAGAGACACATAACTACAAGCACAATGTTTGTGTTAAGCACAGGCGTTGAGTGACAACTCACGGTAAAATCCAGCAGATGGAATTTTTCCATACGTTCAGCTGAAGATAAAATGTTGTCTTAGAGAATGCTTGAGGAAAAATCTGGTTGGGATAATTACTGGAAACATTTGCCTTTCTGTCTCTGTATTTACTCTGCATTATCTCAGGAGTGGGGTCACCGTCTAAAAGTCTTGTTCTTTTTTAGAATTTTACTACAATAAGCCTGACCTTACGGCATTGGGATTTAAATTTAAGGCATCTGTTAAAAGCTTAACTATAGTCCTCTTTCACAGATTCCTTTCTTGTGATGTATAGAGAACTGTCTTGTAAAAAATGCACCTGAAATCATCTCGGTTACAATTGTAACCAGTTTCCTGATGGACAGAACAAGACGTTGTGGTGATGACAACATTAGAGTTTCGCCTTTGGCAGTCTAATCACCTCTGATCTTTTTAGAAAAAGTCAATGAAAATGGACGAATGGAATTTGCAAGCCAGTCTTTACCCCATATATTTCTGTATAAGAGGAACAGGCTTGCATCCATTCATTCAGGCTTCTGCTTCAGGGCTTACAGTCATAAATGAGACGTTCCCTTTTTTGTAAGTCAGCTGACGTTGTGTTGATGAGGACATTACGGGTCCCTATACTAAATGCCACCGTTGGACAGTAACACTACAAACAGGACACGGGGAAGCTACTGTGTGCCTCACAGTGCAACACTGTAACCTTCTCGTGTGCCAGATTAAGCACTCCCACTTCCCTCACTTAGCATAGGGAGGAGAGCACTCACCTGAGGTGATCCTGCCTGTGGCCTTTTCCAACTATCAACTGTATAGAAAAGGGGCTGGGAAGTATTATACTCTCCACTGAGTGGAGAAAACTACATAATGCACCGCAGACGTGTTCAGTGTAATTATGGCGTGAATGAGCAAAGTACTGAAAGAACAGTACTGAAATGAACAGTAGTAGATATTTTAAACCAAATAATGTCTAATAACCTAAATATCTGCAGCTGTTTCCCTTATACAACTTACATCAAATACATATACAACAAATACATCATCTTCATACAAACACCGGTACCCATATGAACAAGCCTGATTTTCTATACACTTAATGCCAAACAGCCAGGTGCAGAATCAATCTTATTTTTCAACCAAAGCGTACGTTTAGGCCCTGAAATAACAGCATGGAAAATGACTCTGGGTTGAGCTACTGTTACATGCGTGAACGTGCTGATGTCAATGTGAGAGGTATTATTCACAGGTGAAGCAGACAGCTGTGAGTCAGCTCGAACTGAAGCCAGAACGAATAATATGAGAAGCCATGGAGTCATTAAGCTGCATGTACAGAAATATCCAGGGTCAAAAATTCCATCCAAAATAAACTGTCACATCCAATTTTTCAGCTGCATGATTGGATACCCCTAACAGGAAGCTGAGGGCAGTTGAGTGAATGAAATACGTGAGGCGGAGGATGGGGCAGTTATAACAGGAGGTAATTGTAAAGGTCTACAGTATGTTTCTGCAATCAAAAGGTTGATGACCAGCTCAAGCTGGTAAAAATAAGTTAATGAAATTTTTTTACTTAACAAACAAACAAACTGTCTTTAATTTTTTTCCAATAGTTATTTAAGATACAGTTGGTTAATCATTTATTGTAAGTGATATAGTTGACCTCACCCATTGTAACAATCATTTCCATAATGGAAGAAAAAAGTTAATAAAATAAAAATGTAATAAAGTTATTTATAATACTTTAATTGTAATATCACTTGCACATAAATATTTAAGCTGATTTGTAGCAGATTTATAGTTTGTGAGCTATGAATATATATATATATACATAAAAATTACATAAATGCAGTTATATATGTGACATGACATGATTTGCCATTCATTTTGCATTAGCTACAGTGTCTTAGTGTTGGCCTATTCAATTCAAAGACCAATGTTAAACAATATGAACAAAGACTTAACAAAGTTCCAGCTGTCAAAGGAATTTTTTTTTGATGTGTGCCATCGATATCAAAAAACACTTTTCATGGTGGCGTTGTCAGTTATTTCAGAGTGGAAAGGATGAGTAATCTGAGGCCTCGGGGTGAAGAGGTCACCTGAGGTCAATGCAAGCACATCCATCATTAATGAAGACAGGAGAACACTTCAGCCCTGTTCTGACTGATGTTTATTCAGCAGAATCTTTGCTGTGGCCCTGCTAAAAAGGTTTGTATGTTTTTAGGCTTATTCATATAAGAAATGTGACTGCGGAATAGCACAAAACCCTAAGTCAAAGCTTTTATAAAAGTTCCGCTGGAACAAATTCACACAGTTCTGGTCAACCTCCGCCCGAAAAGACTTCAATGGAACAAATGTAGGTCTTACATCTTAAATACATGAAAATTACTCCTACATGCACTTCCCCCATGATTCCTGATCCTTGCAGCTGCGATTGAGTCACAGATCATTTTCTTGGTTTGGTCGACCTCCGCTATAATTAGACTTTCACCCACCCAGTAAGGCCCTTTTCAATCTTCAGTAAAAAACACACAGGGTCCAGGAACAAAACAATCTGTGCCATAAAATACTGACTCACTGTATCGGCGCCTCACAACAGAACATGAAAACTTACAATAGAAGGAACTTGGTACAATAATAGTAGGAACAGTTGCCTCTCGCAAATTGCTCTAAGGAATCATCCATGACCTCAGATGATCACTTTTTCCATTGCTGGAAAACATGAGTACATGAAGCTTCTTGCACGATCACAGCAGATCAGAGAGATAGATTGTCTTTTAATCTGAGATCAGTTCAAGATTACAGTTTATCACATTTCATATCTCCTGTCTTCTACACCAGCCCTTAGGCTTAGTATCAACTGTCAAACAACATACCACAGACAAAAAAGCTAAACTCATTATTACTTATACTTATTATCTTTTCTTCAAAAAATGATGTGATCTCAATTTAAATAAAGACATACGGTTAGATTTGAATACTAATGCACACAAAATCTTTGAATTTAGAAGACATTAAAGCTACAAAACTGACAAAATAAACTGAGACTAAACAAAGTACAAGTGCTTGTTACAAGAGCTTCTGAGGCTGAGGTAAGATAATGAATAAAAAATTATTTTATTTAAACCTAAAAATAAACTGAAAGTTTATGGATTTTGAAAATCAACAATTTAATCTGTGACCAACTGTTAACAGATTTGTTCAAAGGGTCAGACTTATTTGCTTCCAAATGAAACACACAAAATGCTCCTTTGAACATTTTCAAATCATGCTGAGATAATATTGGTTTATCCGTTTTTTGCACAACTTGCAGAATCCATGCCAGTTTGAAAGCATGCTGTTATTAAATTAGAAGAGGGAACGATAAAATACTAAGAATGTTTGTAATGTAACGTTCGCTTTATTATGCTGACAATACAATTTCTAAGGAAACCTATAAAATTAAAATTTTCTAGTGGTCTGATAAGTTAATAGTGAGGTCCACTGTACGTCTCCATTTTAAAACACAGAGACACAGGCTTTTATTTTTGAAGAAGAACAAGAACTGGCATCACAAGACAAATGACATCACACCCCTTGTGTTATGTACATGCGTACATGAGGAACAGAGTACGGTGCAATCACGTATAACAAAGCACAATCAGCAAACTAATCTTCTAGATACACTATTATCATTCCTGTTTCCTTTGAAGACTTTGTCTACTGCCTGATTAACTTCAGTTTGCTCCCAATGTGCTTTCCAGTCACAGCTAAAAAGACAGACGTCCATAACTGTTCTCATTGTGCAATTAAGTGGCTCAGGGCCCATTACTGAGCCGAGTCCAGGCATATACAACAGAGCCTTGTTACCAAATACAAGTACATTTGCTAAACAAAAGTGCTGGAACAAACAAAAACAGATGGAAAGTACAGGAATAGAAGGAAAATGAAACATAATAAAAGAGGTGAAACAAAACCGAAGGCCTAGGTAAAATGTCAAATGGGATTGCTTGAACGTGATTGTTATATGACACATTTTCAACACATGTTTCTCAGTACTGTTGCTGACATAGAAGATTTTAGGAAGAAAGAGGCTTGCAGGAAAAGCAAGACCTTAAGTAAGATGTAAGCACACTCATATCACTGTCATAAACAAATAATTTTAGTAAATTCAAGCTATTAACAAACACTTGGAGCCAGGAGGAGATTTCAGGGCCCCAAGAAAGCTCTTTAATGTTTGTTTTGACACACTTAAAGGGCACACAAACAGGAGGCAATTCTGGCCATTATCAGTACAACTGTTTGCTGATAAACAAACCATGCAGGGGCTCTGAATAATAATTAACTTGTGTACATAGAAGGCTATTTGTTAATGCTTGAAAATGTCTCAGCTGACAATGTATGCTGTATGCTGTTGAATAACTATGTACAGCAACAGACACTTGTTTCCTTTCTGAAGGCAGAAGCAATCTGGGAGTTATTAGTTTAAGATCACTGTGTCTTTTCCTTTCCTCGCTCCTTCCCGAGAAACTGCTAACAACCCAGAAGCTTTGCTAAGTGCCTGCCCTCTTGCTATAATCTTCAGCAGAAACTGTTATGAGCTTTCTAAGTGAGAATGTACTTTTCCCTCGATTTACCCATGTGGCCTAATTTGTTTTCATAAAAACATCGGTCACTAGTACAATATACAGGAAAACATTTGCTAGCACAGCTGCGCCTGTTTTAGATTAGCAATGGAAAAAGAAGCAACCCACAGTTACACACTGTTTTTGGATGAAATCCAAGCATACACTCCTGTACGAACAATCCGACACAGTTAATTCGGTCTATGACAGATTAGAAAGCTCTATTCACAAACCACAATGCTGCCTGGCATTGTGAATCACACAAAACCTGGTAGGTTACACAGTTTGTGCCAGCACTAGCATGTGGAGCACTTATGCTCACATCTAACAGTGCTTCTGATCAAAGATCACTTTCAAGAGGTTACTTTATAAACTCTTTGGTCTGACACAACTTTGTGTGTCTTTGATATAAATACATGTTTCCATGGTAACGGCTTTCTCATTACCCCATACTGAATCTTACAACACTAAATGTCTAAACACCAAAACTATCTTAAAACTGGTGTAGTGAGTGTCTGTTCGTAAAAGACAGACAGAGAGAAATCATCAAATGATAAGTGTTTACATTCATGTTTCTTTTTCACAAGATACAAATGTTGGTTTCTGTCAACCTTTCCAATTTTGACACACACAATGACAATTTAGGGGATTAAATATCACTTTAAAATGTTGTCACTTCCAAAATCGTACAACGTGTACGTGGCCTTAAAGCTTCAAACTAAATGTCCCAATATTCCCTTTCCATAGCAAACTTTACTGCTTCTTCATGGCAAATCCTTTCAGGAAGAAGTGGGAGCTTATTTCCAAGACCTTTTGGATATCAGACATAGCTTTTGATACTCTACATTTTGTTCCAGATGAGAACTTCTGCCAAGCAAAGCAAGATTCTGTACCTATCACCAGCAAAACAGTTCCAGAGAAAGCTGGATGGATAAAATCCAGAAAGTAATTTAAAGGTTGTCTGTTCTATTCACATTATACAGTTAAGGTATTAACTTGTTAAAAATGCTCTTTGGCTAATCAGAATACATTATTTTCACATAAAACAATGCACAGAATATGATTTTTCATGCTTTGACTGCACGATAATTTAGAGACATCTAAAATCTGGTTCCAGTATTAAAATCTGTTTTATTGTAGAAAGACTTTTGGCATTAATCAAAAGCTGAATGAACATTTTGTTCTCAGGAGGATTTTTAAAAGCAAACCTGCACCATTTCTTCATTGTCTTCTACTCAAAACCTAATATAAAAAGAAGTCCAATCACAGTCACAAAGTAAATGGTATTGATTGGTCAGAGACAAATAAGAGTGGGATACAGTTGGTCAATGTGGCTTACAAACTCTCTAAAAAGTGCTGTTGTTAGCTGTTCTTCCTGAAAATCAGGTGAGCTGTGGCCCTAACAAGAAACTCCTGTTCAGCATCTGATTTGAGACCACCTTGAGTCTTGGCCTGTGAATGTTCCACAGGGAAACGTCCCACAGATCGTAAATACCCACAAACCGATTTCCTGTTTGGAAAAATTAAGGATTTTAACAGAACCACAATAGAATGCCAGAAGTTTTATTATGCACTATATGAAGTGTATGGGGAAATGATTATTAATGTGAGGAAATGTTAAATAAATAAGTCTTTCTGGATTAGCAGAGTGTGGAATGTTTTGGGAACATCAGTGTCAGATTCCTCCTTTGAATCATCTTCAGAACATGCTGTTTATTTGTTTAGCATAGCTGCTTCATTGCAGAGTTTCTGAAATGGTACTGTTGCTCGCAATACAAAAATACAGGTTTCATTCAAAGCAGGAAGGACAAAAAACTGACAGCGGTATTACTCTGCACCAGGTTAAACCTAAAAACCAGAGTAACAAAAGGATTGCGCAAAAATATGTTCACATACTAAAAATTAAGACCTGTTGGCCCCAAAAAATTATGGAAAAAACATGATTATGCCAATAAAATAAACTGAATCCAGATCTACTCCATAAGACCAACACAAATATGTGTTAATGCAGCAAAATAAACAAGTTGTTTAACACACTAAAGTAAAATGCAGCTTAATAATTTGATTTCAGCAACAACAAGGGGGCACTGGTCAATAACTGTTATTGTTACTTTTTTAAACCTGCTTATATGTAACCTGCTTCATAAACTTTCTATAACCTGCTTTATAAAACTGCTTGTGGGTCATTATTCGATTTAAAAGTTCCTCTGGGAAAGGACATTATTATTATGCTTTTTTCTTTAACATACTTTCTGTCCCTTATTGTCTTGATTCTAACCATTAAACACCACAATATACAATATACATGCACAATTAGGATTGCCCGGTTGCTGTGACATCACTAAACTCCAGACAGCAGTTGCAGCTGGTAGCCGACTAGCCGGAAATAACTAGAGACAGAGAGAAGTGCACAGCAGGGGTTGTGAATATGGGTGGGGGATTAGAAGCTCATGCCTGCAGATGCCTTTGTGCCAAGGGGAGGAGAAAAGTTGAAAGGGGAGTGGACCAGCCCAAAATTCACTGCCTGTTGTAAGGAGGAGAGGGAGAGAGAGTTATAGCAGTAGACGGGGTTACTGAAACAGAAGTGATGGACTTAGTCCAGTCAGACTGACAGAGATCACACAAGCTCCTTCTTTGAGCTGTGACGAGCAAGCTGACCATGCTTTTGGATCTTCACTGCTTTCAAAACACCAATCAAACATCTATTGCACTTCCTCTGGGTTTTAATGACCACTTTTCTTAAACCTCATTAGTAATGAGACTTTTTTTACTGACAGACTTTTTTTACAATACAATTTAAGGACTTATCAGGTTCAGGAGATCTTCTGGCCGTTCATACCAACATTCACACCTCTTTGGTTTAATTCTAAGGACTGTTCAGTTGTAATATTTATTTTCTCAAAGAATAGTGACCAGTACCAGCATCTGACTTCTGAGGTCTCACAGGCTTTTGCGTCAGCACACAGACAGAGGTGTTTAATTGAGGCTTTAAAAGGGAAGAACTTTCCATTGACACGGAGGACAAACTGACAAAAGAAACAGTGGGGGATTCAAGAGACAGAAAGAGAGAAAGGAAGAAGGAGTCAAAGGAGGGAAACCTCACTGAGCAATTTCTACAAGTTGTAATGACTCTTTCTACAGAAGATCTTCAGATAGTTTCTTCAGGATACTGACTTGTTTGAAAAGGGAGCTGCACATTTGACTGGAACTATCTGGTAAGCTTAAGGTGCAATTGCATCTGCTTAATCACAATTTACTGCCTGTGTAACTCTTTGGATGAACTTTTAAACACCTGTTTAGTGTCAGGGGGGAGCCTGTAATATGTAATAACATGCTTTTTGTAACATTGTGGTTATAGAAGCCTAGTGTTAAAGTTGAGTGCTCAAAGGCTGCTCCTTTAAAGTTCAGGAGATTTTATGGAGATCTCAGTTATGTTTTAACTTACAAAGTGTCTCAGAATATGCTCCTAAAATTCATTAAGGAAAATAAAAACAAATGTGACAATTGTTGACACAAAGTAAAACGTTTGACGTTTTAATTGGAAAATCTCAGTATAGTTTATGACTGCTATGCTTGCTGTAAAATCAGTTTTGAAAGATATATGTGAGATTACGAAAGTCTGTTCTCAAGAACTCTACAAGAGTCTCTATTTGACCTCTATTTATTCACATCTCCATCCAGGAGAAACAACTGAGATTGTGAGATTTTATTTCTATGTGTGCTTTGATAATCATTTTTTAGCCTTGCCTTCAACCTTGAGCTCATCATGGGCTCTGTGGATTAGGTTTGTTGCCCTGGGCGACAACTCATTTTGATAGTATTAAGTAGAGGGTAATCTTTGCCAGGCTAAAAGGAAGTCCTGCGTGTTGGCTGAAAACGAAGGAAGTTAGAGATTTGGGACATTGAATTTCAGTGGCAACATGCAGTTAATTGATAAAATACACACAATGCCTGTTTGTCAGGGTCCCCACACACAATCTAGAACAACATAGCAGCTGTACAGTCCTAACTCAAAAACTCGTAGATTCAAAAACCCTGTCTGCACTAAATTCAGAGCAAAAAGAGTTTTTTTCTTAGGGTTTTTTGCTGGCAGAAAGCCTACACATTTCTATAATGTTTAAGAATGAAAAAAAACAGCTGGGGTAATTGTTACATATTGCTACTGTTTCATTATTTATGAATGATTATTTTTAGAAACAAAAAGAAAAAGTCTTTTAAATAGAAGGATGCTAGAAGGAGGTATTGAAAGATTCACATCTCGCTCCCAGAGTGAAAAGGTTTAGATGGAACAGGATGCAAGAGTCTCTGAGTGTGTCTCTCTGTTTCATCCCTGAGGAAGCCGTTCCCATCTGTAGCAGACTTCTAAATCAGGCTTTGTTCAGTCACGGCTTCTTTTTGAATGAGAAAGATGTGCAAACACTTAGGCGCTTTAAAATCTAAACCACGTCAGCCTTTTCCATATCTCTTGTCATAGGCGGGGTTGCCTCGGCAACAGAATGCACACAGCTTATAATTGCAATTGTAGGTACAAACCACTCACCATTGTTTATACAAGGGTCTAGACCAGGAGTGCTCAATCCATTCTTTAACCCCCCCTGCCCCCACCCCTTACTGCACATTTTACTTAAAAATGGCTAGAAAATAAATAAATAGGGCGTCACACACACACACACACACACAACTTTCAAGATGTTCCAAAAACAACAAAGTGGACACTTCTGCACTAACAGATACTCTGTCAAAAAATGTTTATTATGAAGTTGTGACACTGTGGAACATAATTCAATTAATGACCCTCAAACAGGTTTATTGTTAAGCCCGATGAAGAGACTTGTGTGTAGTCTCATTGTTCTGTGTGCGAGCTTTTAACCTACATAAAAATGTGCAGTAATTTGTGATGGAGTGAGAGTGAGGGAGGGCACACAGGCTGACGTTTTAGGTAAGGGCTTCATCAGCCTTCACCAGTCTGTGTGTGTGTGTGTGTGTGTGTACATGGCAGCCTGGCTCACCCTAATGAAGATGGGTGGAATGCAAGGAATGACATGCTTAGGTTTAAATGAGAAGAGCAGGTGAGAGAATAAAGACAAAGAGAGAGAGAGAAGAAGAAAAAGGACAGTTGTCTACAGTTGTCCCCACAACCCCTAATTAACAACTAAAACTGTTACAGAAAGTCTAACCTAACAGCTGCAATGCCAGTTAATGTGAACCTGTGAACTCCCTAATTGCACTGTTGACTAACACTATTGGTTAATAAAAGGACTGAGCAAAAACCTTCTAAACATAATTCTGAATTACACAACTCTGGTGAAGACAACTCGCTTATATCTGCTATTGTTCTGTCTTTTAAAATGTGATTCTTTTTGAATAGGGGTATGTGGAATACCATATATCTGAATGTAGTTGAATACCAGTTCAGTCATGCAGTAGCTTATAGCTAGTCATGGCACATCTGTAATGGAACACTGGACGAGGCAAACCTCTCTTTGGCCTGTCAAGACACTCAAGGTTTCTAAATGTTTTTTGGGTAAGAAAAACCAGGCATCAGAAGATTTTGATCCCACCAAAGGGAGTAATGACAGCTCCTTGAATTAGGCAGATGTGTTTTCTTTTGTCTGTGAGTTCCTTCTGCAAAATCTATAAATGCAAACGATCATGCAGATGTTTCACCACAGCTTAAGTTATTTCCACTGTCACTTTGAGCTGGTTGGGAAGTCGTAGCCCATTGGCTTGGGGTCTTCTGTGTCACACACTCTTAAACATATTTCATGTTCCATTCGGCATAACCACAGGTATCCCCCCTTACTAAACATACACAAACACAGAGCATTCAGGCACACAAGCTCACATGCTGCAGTAAAACCACATTCTGCCCGCAACATTAGCTCATGCGAGACAGTGCTTGCTGTAATATCCCTGCTGTCGGACAGCCTGTCAGTACAACCAACAAGTTGCAAGTCTAACCTATCATTACTGGTCTGTTACAGCTGTATGAGGGGGTTCTGTTGCCCCTCCTGAGAACTATATTCTCCAGTAGAAAGTGGAAAAACATAGAAATTGCTACTTTTGTCCTTTATGTTTTGAAAAGCTTTGTTCCATTCCATGTTTCTTAATTAAAGCTGACGTGGCAAATTTCTGTACCAATAGTACCAACACATGGAATGAATGTTTTTAAATGGGTTTCCCAAACACCATCCCATTTGCGATTGGCAGGCCAAACACATCATGTAAAAGACATCTGTAAGCTCATTTAAACTTCAGCTCTGTAGACTTCATACCAAACCTGATCTGAGCAGCTGTCTCTATAGATCTTCCTTGTCAGCCAACAGCTTTTAAACTGTAATGCTTCCATGAGAATTCAGATCTGTCAGTATGATCACAAAAAAGTATGAGACAAAAAAGCATTTGTGAAAAGGGTCAGCTGAAGACTCCTTTAAAGCAGTTATAATAAAACATGCCCTTACAGCTGAATGTGGCCAAGAGAATAACATGTTTTTGTTGAAAGTTGTTTTTCCTGGAGAACAACTGTGGTGAGCCAATACTATCATGCACTAAAAAAAGGTTTACCATGGGACAGGAAACGCCAAGACGTTTACTCAACATCATTTCTCACTGCATTTTTTTCTGGGAATATTATGTAATTCAATATCAGTAGCTGGAAGTACTAAA
>JAZGTJ010002984.1:0-38393 GCA_036877575.1 Botia almorhae
CAATGAACAGATAAACGCTACCTTACTGGAGTCTGTGGGATACAAAGCTGGCTGTTGTGACAAAAACAGAGAACACTGCAGCAAAAAACCTTTACATTTACTCAGGTTTCCATCAAATTTCTCCGGAAAGGCTAAACGTGGGCTTACCGGAGAGGGCTGGGCGACTGTGGCATGAAGCGATGTAGAAGCGCTTGAAGCAGATAAGTCAGCTGAATTGAGTCGAGCCCTGTGAAAAGCTCGCACTAACTCCTCAGTTAACGCCGTTAACCGAGCGAGTTGTTGCTGATGGAAAGCGAGCTGCGTGGCTTGTGACGAGATATCTGACGACATCTGAGCCATAGTCGCTGGATCCTGTTGTGGCGAAGTCTTCTGTAACAAAGGCTCAGAGGCGTTTGAATCTATCTGCGATAATTTAATATAAAGGTAAATAGTAAATAATCACAAAGGCTGGCAGCAGGTATCAAGAGACGTAACACAGGCAATGGTCGAGGCAGGCAGATAACAATCAAAATCAGTAAACAGGCTGGGGTCAAAAGGCAGGCAGAGAACAATCAAAAACAGTAAACAGGCAGCGGTCAATAGGCAGGCAGAGAACAATCAAAAACCAGGTAAGCATTCCAAAAACGGTACACAATAATCCAGACAGAAAAGTAAAACGCTCAGAAATGTAACCGGGGTTGACAAGACTTCGCAAAGAGTGAAAGCATGAGTCCAGTTTAAATATGGTGGCGTTGATGAAGATCAGGTGTGCAAACAGGAAGTAATCAGTGTGGCTGAAAGGGATGATGGGAAGTGTAGTTCTGATGTGGAAACTCAGTATTCCAGTGAGGGCTTCCTCTGCTGCCGCGTTGGAGAGGGTGCTGGAGCCTCCACCGTAACAGCTTCTTTATGTTCTTCAGACTTGAGGAATTTGTTATATCTAATTCTAAACTTTTGTGTTCACTCTCTCATCCATGTTTAACGTTTCATACATGAGCAGGATTTTGGTCCAAAAATGAAACAATTATACAGCAAAAATAATATACTTATTTATTCTTTATACTCTTTTTACACATTTTAGAATAGTAGTAAATAAATCAGTTACTGAAAAATGATAAATCAAGTCATCCTTTGCCTACAATTCTTTACATTCAATCTTTAGGTTCTTGAGGCATCACCCTGAATTTTTTTTAAACAATATTGGAGGAGTTCCCATCTATGCTGGGTTCTTATTGGCTGCTTTTTCATTGCTTGGTCCAAGTGATCCATTTAAACCATTTTTTAAATAAAATTGAAAATAAATATGTTGGCACAATATTTTTGTCTACAAAACTAATTTTATACATTAAGCATACAAGCGACCCCAAACATTTCACCAATTGTGTAATTAAATTCTTTTGGCCTTTTTCAGGAGAAAGTGAGACTTTCATTGGGGCCACTTTTAGATAAACAGGCCATCTTCAAGGTGGAATCTTCAATCATCCAAAGCAAAGAGGCAGACTTAAAACAAGATGACATCCATTTTCTCCAGGTAATTAGCCAATAAAGCAGGAACAAATTGTCAGTTTATCTTCTGTTTCTCTAAAATGAAGAACCGATGTGTATTTATCCACTCCTTTTAGGTCTATAAAAGCTACAGCGACAGGTCAGTTACCATTATTTCAAGCTTACATTATCTATCTTTGTTTGATTACGTGTAAGTGCAGTGTTCTCTGTGTGCAGTGTTCCTTACAATTTGCGGGATCCAGTGTTGGGGCCAGATGCCCTTATAGATGTAGCTAAACATCTTGGAAACCTAAAGTTTAAAGTGTGGGAAGGGGCAGTTTTAGGCCTGGGCGAACGGGGCATTTTTTCATGACACGTGGGGGGCGGCACACGAACTTGGAGGAAGAAAAAAGTTTGGGGGTTAGTTGTCAGAGGGCGCCGGGGGAAAGTCTCGCCCGGGGCGCAATTCAATGTAGAACCGCCACTGAGTGTGGGAGAAGATGCTGGGACAAGTGCAGTACAGTAAGTGTTAAAAAAACACTGGATCTATGCAATGCAATCTAAGACATAACTAAAAGTATTGACACTACTGACCTAACAACATTTTTATTTATTTTAATTTAAGTTACTTTTCTCCTCAAGTGGCAGTGAACCATAGTAAAAATGCTGTATCTGTGTTTTTATCTTACAGTGCACTGTATATTTTGTATAATGTTGTTGTGTTATTTTGAGTTATTTGGCCACCTTTAGCCTATGAGTACTGTAGTGCAGGCATTTATTATGATAGAAAAATAAATTTATTTTTTATAAAGTTTGTGGAAATACAGTTGCTTATTTAATTTTATCACACATAGGCCCAATAATAATGGATCCAAACACAGCAGCTCCATGGCTTAGGCTGTCTGAGGATTTGATCAGACATTCCTGACAACCCAAAGCGCTGTGACCTGTGTGTGTGCGTTCTGGGTAATGAAGCTCTTAGCACAAGCACACACTGGTGGGAGGTGGAGGTTGAAAATAAAACTAAATGGGACATGGGTGTTATGAGGAAGTCATTGAGTCATAGGGGCATTCCGAGTGTCAACTTTGAGAATGGATTCTGGGCCCTGGCTTTGAGAGAAGGTGGCCAGTACAGTGCTTGCACAAAGCCATGGACTGGGCTAAACCTGAAAAGAAAGCCTCATAGGATTCGAATCTGCTTGAATAATAGCAACAAAGAACTAGCGTTTATGACCCGCATGATATGACTCATATGTACACCTTTAAGCATCTGCCTACCACAAAGTTCATTCCTTTCTTCTCTCAATGTATGAGAGATTGGGCCAGTAATACAGAACCTCTAAGGATTCTCCCAGTCAAGGTTTAAGTAACTATCACTCAAGAACAGGCTAACTGAACTCACCCTACAGTCAATGGTCTATAATCAGAGTTTCTACTGTTATGGACTAGATTGTCAAGAACATAAAGGTGAGAGAAGGTGGACCCATGTAAAACATAGAAAAAAATAAGTGGAATGTTTAAAATATTTGTGTATACAGGCATGTCAAAACTTGTGAACATTATTATAATAAATAAACCATTAAATTTATAGCAGAACACATTTTGCCTTGTATCTTTTGTATTATAAAAATTTTAATATCTTTCAAATGGTTAAGGCAGTAATTGTGACTCCACCTGCATGACCAAATAGAATTGCAAAATATTGACAGGATTTTAAACTGGTTTCCCAAACACTCCCTCTGTCTGCCAAAACACAGAGCCAATTGTGCTGTGTCAGGCTGGGCAAAAGCTCAAACAGAGCAATGTTTTAAATGGCTTATTATTACAAGTTATTATAAAGTGTTATTGTCTATTTCAAAAACATATCAGGCACACATGAAGAGATTATCCTGACCTTTATAACCCAAATTCCAGTTTCAACCAGTTTTAACCATGAACAGATTTTAGATCCTGTACTGCTTCTCATGAAAACCATGTACAGATATCACACACACAGCACAGGATGTACTTCAACAAAAGTGGTCCAACATTCTGCTGAAATCCAGATAAACACAGTGTTCTCACGCTTTAGTGTTGATAATCTCAGCAATGACAGTAGTTAATAGATATCTTTATAGATCAGATTTCACACGTCACAGCTCTTCACACAGGAAGTCCCAACTATAAGGGTAGGGTTGTAGTAATAAGTAGTTGTAGGGTTGTAGGGTTGTCCTAATAAAGCCCATCCCTTTTATTACTAAATGAAATGTTACAAGTAGTTCTTGGACATTTGATGATAAAATCACATAATGTTCTATTGTCTCCTAGTTTTTGAAAGTAAATGTGTCACACACAACTTATTAAACAAGATATTTCGGCTTTTCGTGTTACTTTTGAAACATTGTTCAGACATTTAAATGCATAAAATCATTTATACTATGTTCAGTAGATACACTGTCTTCTCATAAAATAAATGATTTTAGATACGTAAGATTTCGCAAACCTTTATCCACTTTTATCCAAAGCAATTTGTCTAGCCAATATTTATGAGAATAATACACAAGTTATAACAAAAGTTAAATAAAGGAAAGAGAGAGATAATTTTAGATGTGAAAAAATCTAAAAGGATGGGAAATGTTACAAAAAAGTAATAAAGTAATTAAAAAAATATTTTTAATTACAATTTCCATGACAAACCATGACTAATCATTCATGCTGACTAATAATTTCAACCCCATTCTATTATGGTACAAGTATTTCATCATTATTTGAATGCCATTAGATAAAACTGTTTACACTCTGCACACTGTGTGTGCGTCTTTGTGTGTGTGTTTGAACATGTGACCCTGTGTGTCCAGTATATAAGAGCAAAAGCTCAGATTATGACAGACATTTTAAAGTGGCTGTACAACAGTGAATTTACATCATCAGACAATGAAGGCCTTGTTCATACTGTTCCTATTGATGCCGATCTGCACAGGTAAGAAACCCTTCATTTCACCAGATCATTTCAGATGATGGATCTTAGAACTTGTGTCATTTATCTCCTCAGAAGTATTTTCACTCATTTAGATTTCTCCAGCAGCAACCATGTTAATTATTTATATTTAACCACACATGCACTGTGAAGCTGCTTAATAGTTCTTTGTTGTTATTACTGTGGTATTTAATATGCATTTAAAAATTACATTCAAGTGTAATGGTGATTATATTCAAATGTAATGGTAATTATCTGATGGTATCAGATAGTACTTTAAAATATGAAATGTTATAGAGATTAACACATTCATATACCATTGTACTTTGACATTCTTTAAAATACCATGGTGCATGTCCATAACCTAAATGTCCTTATATTTGTGTGTGGTCCAGCGGACTATTTTATTGAGTGCTATGGGGAGGATTTCTTCATGGTGAGGAACATGCTTCTTCAGTGCCGAAGCAAAGTTCCTCAGGCTTGCTATACTAGAGGTAAACCAGTTCACACAGCTTCAGAACAAAGCATCAACAGTCAATGCTTATATAGTACATAATCAGATCAAACAAGTAATCCAATTAAACAAAGATCTCTCAATCTCTTCAATCGAGAAATAATGTCATAATAACACACAAAATGGACCCATCACCCATTTTATTTTTTGTCTTAACAAGAAAATTATTATTATAATCTACCTGCTGTCTTTTGGTATAAGAAACTTAAACACTCTCACTGTATCTCAAAATATGCACACACCTCAGAATAAAATATATATTTTTATAATTTTATAATTCTTTATAATTTTAATGGCAAAATAATAGTTTATACCATTATACTGTATGTGTTACAAAAGGCCCTTAGAGGAGGTGGTTTAGGATCCAATTGCAATGTTTGATAAACAAAACCACAGGCCATAACAGAAAGCATGAAAAGGAATGAGCAGTGAGCTCACCTAAACAACAGCTGTAACAGCCCATAAGAATTAAATCACAGCAAGGCCTGAAAAAGGGCACTGAGAACATGAGGCTTAAAAAAACAAAACTCTAATCGAGGTAACCAGACACAGGTGGAAAGAAAAAGGAACAGGGAAAAACAGGCACACAGGGCATAAGAGTCCAAAAGACACAACACACAATGAGTCAAACAATGACAGTAAGGTTCTACCTTAATTTCTTTCATAAATGTGCTCAGAGCAAAATTCTAGGTTTCTACATTAACATTATTTTAAATTAAATGTTTAAATGTTTTTAGAATTAGTCATTTTACATAAATATGTCAAGTCTTTAACAAGTTACAAGGTACAAGTGGAGTTTATTGTCATTTCAACCATATACAAGTACATAGTGAAACGAAACATTTCTCCAGACCTAAGTGCTACATAAGACAAACACTGAACAAACACATATTGGAATCAAGTGTGTATAGTATATAGTATGACAGTGTGACATAGGCCTATGGCTGGCTTACTGGAGGGTTTGTATGGTTCCATTCTTTGTTAAACTGCTATGGAATAATATCTATTACAAAGAAACACTATACAAAACATATCAACAGATTAAGTCCTGATAGAGAGAAACTTGTTTCTAAAACAGTCATTTATCTTCTGAGGTACATCATATATACAGTATATTAAAGACAATATGTATATAGTATAATATATGCATAACTGTGATAAATGCTCTGTCGATTTGTATATCTTGTTAGAATTTCCTACCCTAACATAAAATATTAGCTATATCTAGCGATCTATCCTACCACATCGAAAAATCTTACTGCGGGTTTCTGCTTCGCATCTGTGACTGCATATAATAATTCCATTGATGATGTCAAAAATACCCCATTAGATTTTCCTCCAACTACGAAATCGACCTCAAACTGTTTTAATTAATGCTAATACATTTTAAAAAATTGTCTTAAAAATAAGTCTACGCGAAAGTAATAAAAAATGACGTGCGTGTTGTCAGGACACCTGCACACACGCACGGAGAAAATCAGGGAAAGCGCCGATTCACTTGCGCTGACTATGAAATTACAGACTAAAAGAAAACGTATTTATTGATTTGTGTGGTTTAATCCACAAGTTCATAAATGTTTGCGGGATTTTTGGACGAAAACTTAAGGTAAAGTAAATAACATAAGGTAAAGTAAAGTCAACCTCAGCAATGGCCTGAGTCAGGCCAGCAGGGGGCGAGGGACATTCAGTAAGTCAGTGGTTCTCAAACTTTTTCAGCAGGGTGGTCCTCTTGTTTAAGGTGAATCCCCCAATCGCCCCCATAAGTCATGACGAAAACATTGTCAAAATTACGATTTTACTTTAAAAATTTTGGATTATAACAAAACCAAATGACTTTATACTTTATTATGACTATTAATGCCAAAACATCAATTCTCTTTGTAGCCTTATTTCTCTGATGTTAAATTTTAAAAATGCGTATAATAAAAATATTTTATTGTTATTTTTGAATATTTCTATTTTTAAAATACATAATATTTTACAAAGAACAATCCTGATTGCATACAGGTAAAGGTTTAAAATAATTTAAAAAAATAAACTAGAAATTTCTATGAGGCCCCGGCCGTGGCCGCGTTTGAGAACCACTGCAGTACATCACTCAGTTTGATTGAGATTAAAGGAATGTTGTGTATTATGAACTGAATAAAATTGTATTATCTAATCTCATCCACAGGAACTGGAGAGAAAGGCTGCGTAAGCCTGGAATTCTGTCAAAGGAAGGGCTGGAAATGTTGTAACGAAAGCCGGTGCAATGCTTGATCTTTACAGAGGGAGCTGTTGGAGACTAATTTTTATGCCTCAATCATCTTCCAATTTTATAGAAATGTCTGTCCATAAAACAACATTTTTTTAGTAATTAAACAATTTCTAGTTCTCCAACCATGCTTGTATTTTTTGTTTTTGGTCTGTTATCTTGATGGCAGTTTAGGGATGTTATAGGATCTTGGATCCTTTTGCAGTCATATGTGTGAAGAAATCATATTACTAATGCTATCAGAAATAGGTATGTTGACGTATCGCCAGGTGCATAGAACACAAGATGTGTGTGCATAAAACACATAGACTTTGGCCTAGAGAGTTATTTATTTGAACAGTGAAAGAACAGGCAGTTTTGCTGAGTCAGAAAGCCAGCCCCCCTCTCTCTCTCTCGCTCTCTCTCTTTATGCGATACATGAATTCAGCTCCACATAACCTTTGATTCGTTTTCTCACAGACAAAGCTGATAAAGAACATAAACATTAAATTCAAGGACAATTCCTTAAATTTCTACTTGTTGACAAGAGTCTACTTGTTTACTGATTCAAACATTATCAGCTTTTAAAGGTACACAAAGTAATGTTTTGTTTATGTTTTGCTGGATGATAACACAATGGTCTTGGACAATATACTGACACACAGGATCTAAATTTAACATTTTGCCAAACTTTGCAAACTGCAAGATAGACTGATCTGACTATAAATGTTTCTTATCAGACAAGGAACAGTATATTTTCATCTAAACATCATAATGAGTCTCAATGGCTGACCAAATGTCTGTAACTTGGAAAAAAATCAGAAAAATGTTTTTAAAATGTTTCTTTATTTTGTAAAATCTTCAGTAGAAATCTTCATCTTTCTGCCCATAGACAGGAATGCATAAGAGACAGATTGGCTCAAACTTTGTCACAAGAAAAAAGGTTTTACCTTTTAAATATTTTTGTTAGCATTTTATTATTTGCATTACCAGGATCATCTTCATTATTGTGATTGAGAAACAATCATTCTGTTTATCAAAAACTTCTACTCAAAAAATCCACACCTTTATGTGATGAGAATTTGACCAAATGCCCTGCAAACAGCAAAGCATTACGAAGTAGATGTAGTCAACCCCTATTTGAAATGTGGATACAATCACAGGCTGGAAATCCAGGTGTGTATTTTTCCACTCTGTTGTGAATTACTCTTTTCCTTTGTATGTCTTGGAAATCAGCTCTTAGATATTAGCACATATAAAAAACAACAGTCTCTCCACTCACTGTTCACCACTATATTGACATCAATAGCTAAAAAATGATTTAAGGTGTTAAACTGAGAACAGCACCATCAGTTTTAAAATACCATTCACACCCAACACAGCTATAATTCCTTTAAAATCAACAAGGCAAATGTTCTATGTGTCTTTTAAAAAACGTTTTTGTATGTGAAGCTCCATTCAGCTAACCAGTCTCAGCTAAACAAGTTGAGAATTTACTACTATGATCATTCTTGAAAGTGACGCAAAATCCACCGAAAAATGAGTCCAACTTGATGTCAGTGAGTTTTCTTCAGAACGAGCGATGTCCAGGTGGAGCTACACCAGGCACAGTGCAACAAATTTGCATGCCACAAGGCCACTGTACCTGCATCTGCAGGTGAAACAATCCCTTAGTTTCTCATGGATGAGAAAAGCTCCTCTTCATAACTAAATCATGTAAAGGAATCATTCCCTCCTGCATTTTAGAGTACCTCCCTCATCCCAAACAGTTATATACATACAGGTACACCAATATATACACAATAAAACCAGCTCTGAATGCAACAACTAGGATTTGTGAAAGAGTGACACCACACAATCCTCCCCTAGAACTAGTGTAAAGCTTTTGAGGGTTGACATTTCTGTATCAGTGGTTTCTTGCAGTTTGGAGAGGCTGATAAATCAAGATTTTGAGACATATTTCAAGTGTTGGTTTACATTAAAGCTATATGACAAAACAAATTTATGGAAATCTAACATGGCAATCTCTGTGAAAACCTTGCCACTTGCTTAAAAAACTGTCCATAAAGAGTTGTACATAGAAAAGGTATAAAAAGTTAACTGCAGACCAGCTGAAGGGCACACTGTGGGGCTGAGGGGCACAAATTCAAGCGTTGTCGCAAACCATGGGGAAATTCACTAAAAACCATTTGCACCCACTTTGTGTTGTCAATTTCTGAAGACCAATTTCTGAACTGTTCTCTCCATTCACTAAAGAAATTCTGCACACCTGGTATTAACATAAACATGCCCAAAATTTAGTACTTAATGTAATTTGCATGATGTAAATCCCCATCAAGCATGCTGGACTGGATATGCGTTTAGTTACAACAATCTTTTCCATTTTCAATAATCATTTGATTAAGGATTAAAAGTGTAATGTACATAAAGGAGTGTGTTTATCCTGAAAAGAATGAAAATTCACTATATGCATGGATAATTCTTAGGAATTCTTAAGTAATATAAGCTAGCTGGAAAACTTCCAGTGAATCAGCACTTGCTGTTGTGGTGGTACCTTCAATTTTCTGAGGTAGCTTTAACAGCTTCAATAGAAAGAAGTTTATAATGAGAATATAGTCAAATACTTAAAACTAGTATTAATTTAGTTGTTCAAATGTAAACAAGATGAAAAAGACGATTAAATTTCATTGTTGTGAGAGGATAATAGTTGATCACTGTTGCATCCTTTAATGTTCCTCCTCAGCAAAATTCAACAAAAACATCTTCACAGCCAGAAAGTAACCATGCATATAACAAATTATTGTGATGCAACACTATTTCAGTGTATCTAGCACCTGTTTACCTTGGATTAATGATAGTGATGTACCTATTTACGATGAAAAACTGTGCGCAAAATTGGTGCAACCATTCAGTGAATCTGCCCCATGGCTACAGCGCAAATGGCGCATAAACATTATACTACACAAGACCACATAAACAATAAATTGCCATGCAATCTATCTATCCTAGATAACCAAAGCCATTTACTCACTTATTACAATCATATCATGCACTTTAACCTAAAAATCACACCTGGATCAGACAAATTTCATCCAATATTGAGAGTTTCTGAATGCTGGTATGTAATTACATAAACAAAAACAACTGTTTTTCATTCAATTTTAAAATTGAGAGAAGTAAACCCAAATTACTGTATTTATATTGATTTTTCAATACCATACATAAATATAGCATCTTATTTCAAATTCTTAGAAAGTAAACCATGCTTTCAATGTCTCATGCTTTCATGCCTTTGTACACACAGACTGCCTCAACAATGTGTTGTAGTAACATGAAACGCTGCAATAATATAAAAGTAGCCTACAGCAGCTGATCTGAGGTCTGTGTTCATGATGTTGCACTGGGCAGCCCCAATGTTCATTCATTTTAAAAACCCACTCTGCATGATTATACATCCGACTCATTTGCAGACGATGTTGACAAAAACGTCTGTCATTCCTCAACCAGTGCTGAAGGCATCTTCATCTCCCCAGCTGTGCTCTTGCAACTCTCTGAATATTGATTCTTTTGTCTGAAATGAATTAATCTCATACTGAGGCATACAAGACAATGATTACAGTTCAGGGCAGCAGAGGAGTAAATCTGTACTGCATGCTGTTTGATCTTCAGAACATCACTTCCATTATCCATTGCTCCATGCAGGGAAACAAACAAATAAACAAAACAATTACTGTAAGAGAGCATTCCCCAAAAAAAGGCTGTGGTATCATATAGTAATACCAATGGTAAATGTACTATACTGTACATGGATTGATGATTTTAAAACAAATAGCTCTGATATGAATACCATGATATAAGGTTACGTTTAGGCAATTTGGGCCATTTTCATTTGATCTCAATGTTAGAAAGCGGTCCAATTTACCCGAGTTCACCTGTAATGTATTACCATGATGGCATTAGTACATCAAAAACAACATGGTAATCTTACTTTTTGGTACTATTTTGTTACAGAAAGACATTTTCTTTATTCTTTTGTTTGCTCTCTACAAAAAGTGATCCTGAGTAAATTTTGCAGAATGAAAGAAGCGGCAACTTGCGCGCACACACTCTCATACTCACACGCACATTTAAGACTTGTTTAATCGTTCTTTTTCTCAATTGATTAAAAAACAAGAACATCTCAGTCCAATAAACAAAAACAGTCCCAAAATGAAATCTAAAAACAACTCAGTCTCAGCAAGAGGACAGAATCATTTAAATCAAGGGTTAAAATGGATGGCGTGAATGCACAGAGGAGATCTCCAGTCCAATAGGCAAAATATGAGGGTAGCACGGTATCTTTAAACATAAAGGTGAGGCCTTGATGATGTGTAAAGAACCTAGAAAGTTTTATAAATGCAGGCAGACTATTGCCATGCAGACCCCAAGTTTTGAGGTCAGGATTTATGCAAGTAACTGTGTGTGTGTGAGTGTAGCTGTGGTTGTGTTGAATGAAGTGCATTACTGTTATTCTGTAAAGCAGCAATAAACATGCACTTCTCATGAAAATTTTTAATTCAAGATGACATTAAACTTTACCAATGTTTATGAATTTACTTGAACTTGAGAGTGAGAACACAATTTTGATGGACAGTTTTTACCTGATTTTTAACTTCTTATTTAAGTTTTAATCATTGAAGTCCATTAAATTGATTTTAAATAATCAATAAAGTATAAACCCATTTATACATATGCTTTTAATATTGTTTCTGTGTGTGGCCTGCATATAAGCATTTGGATTTAAAACTGATAAATCATAAAATACGAAGAATTCAAGGTTTCAAAGGTCCAAAATTTCCTTTTTGTTACTGTATTACAACACAATTACAGTTACTGGTCTGTTAGATGTTATGTATTTGTGTGTATTAGTGTTTGTGTGGTGTGTGTGTGTGTGTCAATGTCTTGTTGAAATGTGCTAAATCTTTCCAAATGTCTTTAAGTACACATGGCAAATCTCTCACCATTCAACCCAATGCCTCCACAACCACATCTCCTGAACAAAACAACAACAAACTAACAGACACAAAAGAAAATTAAAAACTTGAAAGGGTAAAAAAATGAGGAGACCCTGCTTTTGTACTCCAACAGAAAGTCTACAGTGACATGCTGGTGCCTTGGGCAGGGTTTTGAGCAGGCAAGAGAACGGGCTGAATCTCCAATACAATGACATCACCCTTTTATAAGGGTGGATTAAAGGGTGTGCCCTCATCACTGGGCGTAGCCGTATCATCGCTAGGCTCTAGACTGTCCTTGGGGCTCAAGGTGCTGTCAGAAGGAGGTGTGGCCTCATCAGAAGGGGGTGGGGTTTCTGGTGAGCCGTCCTGCTGTCCATTAGGAGTGGGTGTGTCCATGAGTTCGGTGGGTGTGGGAGGAGGCATGTTGGTGTAGGGCTGGGTGCTGAGGGGTAGCGATGCAGGCACCGGCACAGGTTCAGTTGGAGTCTGGGGTATGCTGGGTATTGAGGCCAGGGTACGAGGAGTAGAGTTGTGCATCAAAGAATCATTCAGACCCAGGCTAGAGTCACTAGGCACCAGGGAAGAGGTCTTCTCCACTAGACGCCACTGCATAATGCTCATGTCCTTGCCGCCCGTTGAAATGAGGTGAGCGTCATTATGCATGAAGCTTACATTTGTCACGTGACTGCTGTGGGCACTGTACTTGTGGCTTGGAGCCTACATTTAAATAAATAACAAGACCCTTATGAAATGTAAACAAATTATTGATTACATGTTGATCTGTCTTCTTGATGCAATAGATATATTTATGCTGCATATCATATAATATCAGTGTATCAAATCATTCTTAATTTACAAAAGTTACTTTTGAATCCAGCTGAAAACCAATGAATCATGATCCCAACTGATTCACTGTCAACATACAGATTCACTCCCTACAGGGAAATATTACCTGTGGCTTATAGATATATCTCAAAACAATACACAACAAACATAAAGGCTCTATTTGAAGTGTGACAGTAAAGATTATAACTGTGACTGACCTTGGGTCTGGAGCAGGGGTACTGGAAGAGGTGAACTTTACAGAAGTCATCAGCCAAAGCAATCACCTTCCTGTTGTGAGACCTCACCAGAGCATTGATATCTGTCCCATCTGATCCCTCTGGCCAAACACCTGTTACCCAGCCAACACAACAAATATCAATGTACAGCATCACAATGTTGAGAGGGAACTATGCAGATGTATCGCTGCTATTTACATGTGTCAGTGTGACGTCAGATCAGCATCTTTTAGAATATGTTGTTTATCAGTATATTTCTAATTCAGACTTCAGACTATGAGTGTTTTTTATTGGTTTATGTCAAACCTAACCTAATAATAGCATAATAGAGATAATAATAGTATAATAATAATAGCATAGAGAGAGAGAGAGAGAGAGAGAAACAAAGAGAGAGACAGAGAGAGAGAGAAGACGACTCTCCACAGGTAGCTTCAATATTTATAGAAAGAAATAAACTCCTGACATTTCCTTCTTTATTCAGACGAGAATGTGAAAGGATTAGCAGTCATTTATACAATCACCAGCAGGAGGCAGAATAACACAAAGGGTGCATATACACAAACAGACATATACAGACAGACACGTGCAGACAGACACGTGCAGACAGACAGACACACACTCTGTTTGTAACAACAAACTTATATTTATCAGAATTACAGTGTGTATGTGTGTGTGTGTGAGAGTGTGACTGTGTGAATACTGATGTCTGCAGTTTTACAGACGTCATGGCTCGCTCTGCTGATACAATAAGATTTGTGGGCTGAAGTTTTTGTAATCACTTGTTCAAAGCTTCATGAAGTCAGAACTTTACAGAATTACAGATATGAAAACGTGCTATAAAGACCAGAAAAGTCTGACTGCCAATCAGACTTCATAATAAGGGTGACAAGCAAACATTATACTGTCTGTGTTAGACAGAGAGTGACTAAGACCCCTACAAGGCTTAACCACTGACAGGAAATAACTGTAAAATAGAGCGAGTTCAAATACCAGCCACACATTTGGAAAACCATTCAAATGACATGCGTGCAAAACCTGCCTTTCTGGTAAACCTCACTGTTTTACCTGTTTTCTAACTGTAAAGAGATATATGACCTAACAGAGTGACTGGTCAGTTTTTTAAATGAGTGTTTATTATATGTTGTAGGTTATATGCTTTAACTTTTGTATTTGAAGCAAATTTCAGATTGTCTGACTAATGCAATTATTTCAATTGATGTGAATATGCCTTCACAATATGGCTTCAAATATCTTCATTAAGGTAAAAAAATGTGCTTATCCTTTGCAAGCTGCTAACTGTTGCTTTTAAATATTTACACACCCATAAACACATGCATGCAGCGTACATTAACAGGTTGTCTAGCCTGATCTCATAATCATGCCAATAGAATTATTCACCCAAATCCTGAATTTGAACATTAAAAAGACTTCCTGTGGAACTCTTTGAAAATCCCACAATGCATCACTCAGCAGACACACTGACCGAAGACGTGGAATCCCAGCACACATGTGTATGAGGCCCAGTCAATGTCCTTGCACTCAGAGCGGTTACGAATCAACTTACAACCGTTTGGAATGTCCCCTGAAGAACAGAGATGACAAGAGGTCAGGAAATGCAAAGTACTGGCCCAAAATAACACACTCAGGCTAACAAAATTATTTTGTTTTCTACCCAAGACATCAAGCAAAATTAAATATGATTAGAAAAGAATGTTCTGTGGGAACAGATAGCCAGACAGTGAGACTACTGTGTGAGTAAGCTGGAACAGCACACAAACTGTAGTCCTAACTCATCATCAGAGCCACTTACAGTAAAGGATTTCATAGTCTCCTGAGTTGGACATGATGAACTTGTTGTCGGGGGACCAGTCAAGATGTGTAATATAGCTGGAATGTCCCTGAGGAGAGAGATTAAAATATAGAACACATGTTTAGAGTAATCAGCACGAACTGTTAATGATGACAGAGCTGCAAAATGAATTGTAAAATGAACATGAACTTTTAGAACTTCTTAGTATTTTGTTTGTCCCTTGTCATCCACAGAAAAAGCATTCTTTGAGGAAAAAGCAAATAATTGCAAAATATTTGTATTAATATTTTAACTTTGTATTTTTGAAAATTAAGAATTTGTAAGAATTTGTACTTTTGTATTCACATTTGTTTTGTTTTAAACATTTTCAAAATTCATCATATCTCTTACTATTTCACTCTCACTCTATATTAATATTAAAGTTGGATTTTAAATCCTAACATTTCAGTGCAGGGATTTTTGGAGCCCACAGACTGAGCTCATGTGTCTTTCTGTCCGTGAATAACAGGGTGGAACTTTGCTAACAGACACATGTGTGAACAGCTTGCCAGCACCAATAACATCACAGTCCAGACTTCCCATTATGTCTGTACTCCCAGTGGAAGCCGTCAGGAGTGCTGGAATAGAGGCTTAGATCCATTCCAACCTCTATAATAATGCTACTTCAGCTATCTCAAAACACTTAATAAATAGGCCCACTCATCGTTTTGGATAACCAACCATCAAAAATACACATACAGACACAAACTCGCACACAGAGACCTAATAAAAACTGACCACATAAAAATGATTTCACTTCTGCCAGTAATGTCATAATTACTATGATCTAACCCAGATGTTAAACACATGAAAATGCAGAGAATGTGCAGAGTAAAATACCAAAACAAAGAGAAAAAAGAAGAGTTTTTCAGGGAAGATGGTGCAATAGTAGAACAGTGGTGTGATTTAGAGCATCTTGGTGGGGTCCAGACAAACGAGACAAAACCCAGTTCAGACAGACAAACACAGACATTTATCAGTGATCCTGTAACAAAAGCTCAATGACTTTAGATTTTTTGTTTCATTTCCTTAACGCTGCAATTTGTAACTTTTGCCTCTATATCACCATATCATTCTCTGTCTGAAAAATCGCAGATTACTTTAAGTACTTTTTATTAAATTGAAGTCAAAGGAAGTCAAACTGACATAAAAAAAATTCCAGGTTAATTGTAAATCAAAAATCAGAAAGAAATGCATTCACATTACTGTCAATATGACTTAGTCATTTTTTTGAATGTGTCTGTCAGGGATACTGTCTCAACAGCAGCATCACTTGGTTTAATTAACCCACTCACTGAAAGCAGTAATGCTGTCACATTTACACTGTGGTCAGACAATCTTAATACACAAACACACACACACACACACACACACACACAAATTCATCCCAGCCTCAACATATTACACATGGCAGTTACTCAGAGCTTAACGACAGACTGACCAATTGTTTTAAGCCATTGAGTTTTTCGGACTTCCTCAATGACTTCAGTGACAAAAACAGCTCATCACAGTCTAATGTGTTTAAGCTTCTGTATTTTCTCTAAAATGTGACCTAAGACAACAAAATCCCAACACACTTCTTTAACACAATTATTTTTCATAATTGTGACTTCACAATTATTTACCATAATACCAAACTAGCAGTAATAAAGGATACATAGGTGTGTCATAACTTTTGGTAGCAGAACAACTGCTCTTGGGAAAGCTTGATAGAGTTAGTGATAGTGACAGGGGGCGGGGTCAATCAAAGGGTCAATAATATAGAAAATTCATTTAATCAGACACTCACAGTGCATTTCCCATATCTGCTGTACTTGCGTCCCTTGTCCGACACAATGTAGAGGTAAATGAAGTTATCATGTGATCCTACTGCCAGCAGCGTTCCATCTGAGGGGAGAGGGTGGATCGGGAAACAGACATTTTGTTATGAAGTGTGCACATACGACTCTGCTCTAAAAGCTAGCAAGCTTACTAGCTGTCTACTGTCTCCTACAGCGGATTCTTTTAAACATCCTTAACAGATCCCTTTATTCAATGCTGTCTATGTAGGCAACTCACTAGATTTGCAACAAAAATGCAAAAAACACACCCACTCCAACTTACCGACAGAGTAGCGCATGACTGACAGCTGCTCATTGCCGTCTGTGTGAATAGCCACCAAATCTCTGGTCTCGGCATCCAGAGCATACCACCTGAAACAAACACAAAATGATGTATCAAACCACAGGCATCAAACCGTCTTAATGTTAAACTCACGTATAGTTAGCGACATAAAACATCTTTAGATTACTTACTTCCCTGAGTGAGTACCAATAGCAACAACAGAACCACTAGGGTGGAAGTCTGCACAGTGCCCGTGCTCCTAAAGACATAATGAACATCCCATCAATGCTGTCATAACCAAAGTACATACACAGCTTTCTATGTAGCTCAACTCAAAGCAAGACGCTAGCAATGCCAAGGTCATGGATTCGATTCTCAAAGAAAACAGACTGAATGTAGAGCTTGATTAAGTAATGTATGTCGCTCTGGTTAAAAGCATCGGTCAAATGCATAAATGTAGATTATATGGAATGCTATGTTGTTTAAAGCTGTTGTAAATTAGCATATATATGCAAACATGTCAGCTGAATTTTATATAAATGCACCAAAGCAACCAATAAAAAGCTATAACAAAAATCACTGAATCGGAAAGCAATTCAAATTGTCACCCTTTCTCCAAAGGGTTTGTAGGATTAATCACACACCTCTGCAGAGCACTAAAGTAATCCCAAAAAATGTAATTAAATAAAAGAAAAATAAAAGTAAAGTATTTTATGTTAATGGCATTAACTTTTGTGTGTGTGGTTATGTGTGTGTGTTTGGGGGTAGCAGAGTGTGTTTCTCTTACATCCAGCAGTCTAGTCCATTCCAGCGTGTGGTCCACTGAGCTCCACAGACACACCTGCCTGTCTTGAGCACAGGTGAGGAACAAGTCTTTAAAGGGGTGGGAGGCCAGACCCCAAAGTTCATCTGTGTGCCCCTACAAATATAGATGCCCGTGAAACTTAGACAATCTGACATCTGAAAACAACTTCAATAATGGTCAGTTCTGGTTTTATGTTTACATGTGTGTGAGACTGTAAAGTTCTGGCTTACCTGTACTTCTACCTGGAATCCATCATTAAAGGTTCCCCTAAGAATAAAGTTACGAGATGTGCCCACCAGGAACTGCTCGCCCTTACCCTCAGCTACCGCTCGTATAGTTCCATACTGATCTGGGACCTGCAGATACAGTTATTTAGGCGTGTTATTTAGCAGGTATATACATATTTAATGTTTGGTGTCACAGAAGCGCATTTGTTTCCTTTAACAATTAGAATATCATATATATTTCATAAATATTTATATTTCACATATATTTAGATTGCATTGCATAAAAATTGCATTGCTTTAGTTTCCAGTATATCAACACAATCCAGTAAATAAATTTAAGTTTAACTGTAGTTACAGTAACATTTGCTGTGTTACTGTACTGGCTGTGTAATTGCTCTGTGTTAAATTGCTTTTTAGTAACATTAGCTGTGTTACTGTAGATACATGATCTACAGTTGTTCAGACACAACCACCTATCTGTACTGTATCAGTCTAAGAGACACAAAGACGACAGATAGATACTGTAAGTGCAACTACACAACGACCTTGCTTTTGTTGGTGTTAGTATATAAATGCATTATTTTGTATTATGTGATATGTTAATTTTATATTTGCATTTGCTAGTTCTAGTTTATGAAAGTTTTATAGGCACATTATTAATGCCTTTCCCACACTAGCACAAATTGCGCACAAGTAACATCCCAGTGTGCTATTTAATATAACATATGATATATCATGTGATACACTGAAAAACATCAGACCTTCTAACATGTTCCTTTAGAAATATAAAAAGAACTTGTAATTCTTTTTAAAAAAAATTAAAAATTAATAAAAAAATCACGTTGTTCACTTGAGTGTGTGTTAGAGCTCTGCTCAGATGTTTCTCCTACCTCTATGTCTCTCTCTGGATTCAGGTAATGGTCCCACAGAATGATCTTGTGGTCTTTGCCGCCCCCTGTGAGCAGAGTTCCATTCCTCATCTGACATACTGTGAACACGCTGCCGTCGTGAGCCTTAATCTGACGAGTGATCTGAAATGCTCCTGCGGGGGAGGAGGGGGGAGGGTTAGTTGGACAGATGGAGTCTAACTTCTGGGAACAGAATACCACAAATGTCTCTCTTGGCTAATGTGGTTTATATGCCAGACTGTTTTGCCATTTGGGAAGTGATAGGGCTTTTAGGTGTGTGTGTAAAAGAAAAGCTTTTAGTTATCTTTGCCAGTGAGGCCAGGGGGTCTATGTGTGTGTGATGATGCATTCTGGGAATTCCTGCAGATTATCACTTCCCTCTGTAATAATATTGATGGCTGTGCTGTCTGCAAAGAGAGCCAAACCCAGAGAAATACAAACCTCAGGACTGCTGAACCGGTCCCAGGGATACACAATCACACACACGCTCTTACATTTCTGAAATAAAGATCTTTGGGTGTGTGCTGTTATACATTCTGACATTACACACTGAATTTCAGGGGAACACACCTGCACCTCTGCATCTCTACGGTTACATGCTATCTGTGAACTAGGGCTCCAGTACAGATGCAGAGACAGGAAATGAGCTAGACGAGGCCAGTTCAGGACACAACATATGCCAAAAGATTTAAAGTGGAGAGGAAGACATGAATTTCAGTTGTTGTTGAAGAAGATTTTGCCAATGAACTGTGAGCACAGCAGTCAACACATAATGATCTACAACAGGAGGGTGTTACTTATGTTATTTGTAAACTAATTTGCAGAAAAATGTCTGCTTATCTGACCCCATAAGTTCTGCTTCATGTGTCTATTTTTACCTGGTTTTAACTTTTCATCTTTCTCAGTTATTAGTGTTAAAAGACTGAACAGAACTTTGCTATTGTAACACTTAAACAACTTTTAAAGGAAGTTGGAAATGCACATGACCACAATGCTTTTGAAGTGTAAAAGTTAAAGCCATTTCATAACCTGACACAATGCGTTAAGATTCCAGCGGAGGGCAATTTGTTCATCCACAGTCCAGACTAAACACAAAACTGAGGCGCAATACCACGCAGTCACAGCCAATCAGAACACGGATTTTTAATATACAGTTATGTGGAGTGGGATTTTTGAACCAATAAGGACAGGGCTACCTGGCGTGACGCTGCATAAACAGAACCAAGCAAAATATCCTGTCACTCATTTATTAAGTGCCGTATATGGAAGAGTTTTAATGACTTGACACTTTATCGCATCGCATCTGCTTAAGACACAGTGTAATCGTATCTATGACTGAACAGGCATCGTTGGCGTGTAAATCTGGGCGGACATGTGCTAATGTTTACATCAAGCTGAACTTAAAGGTCACAGACAGCTGTCAGAATTTCAACACAAAGCATTTTGACTGAGGAGAAAGTTCTAAAAATATATTTTCATAGTACAAAAAGCTCTTTGGTTTCAAAAGATTTCTCATAGGACGATTTTAAATCTTTAAGTGCTCTGTTGGGCTGTCTTACTAGAAACAATAGATGCTAAACTGTCCTGCAGGGGGTGCTGTGTCACAGGACTGTATAGGATGTGCATGCACTGAGGGGGTAAATAAAGGAGTGATAAATGAGCATGAGCTGGCAGCACTTTAGCCTGTGGTACAGCCAATCCAGTTCCACAGCATGCCAGTGAAAACCATTACCACTCCAGAATCAGCAAAGAGAAAACAATCTGTCAACTCGTGCACACATACATGCGCATACACACGCACACACACACACAATGCAAACACAGTCACAAATGTGGGCTTTGGATTGCTCTACCACTGATTTATCACGCCATTTTAGTTTCTAGAAATTTCCTTTTTGGTTACTGTCACTTTCTAAAATGATTGTTTCTTTCTTTTCTTAGTTCATGACACTCTCCTTACTGTGCTTCTGTTACTTACTGAACAGACACAAGTTTATACTACAATAAAAAGAACAATAGCAGTAATGATACCAGCCTTTCCACAGTACTATTAATACCTGACTGACAGAAGGCGGATTTCACATGCTCACCTGCATATCTGTTTAAAATGCCAGTGAGGTTCTAATGTAAACACATTTGCTTTTTTTATTTTAAATAATATTTTAATTAACATTCAAGCTACTAATCAAATGACTGTAGTGTGTTCAAAGTATAAAAGTCATTGCTGATATCAAAATTGTCATCAAGAATCAATATTTTATTACTATTGGTATCATTTACTGAAATTTTGGTTCCATAACAATCCTAAGGAACTGTATTCCACAACAATCCTTGGTACTGTATTTTTTTGACATGATACATTTTTTAGGTATAATGGTATTAACCTATAACCATAGAATGCTGACTATGATGGTTACCTTTGGATCCTTTCCCTGGTGCTGGTTCAGCTGTACTGCGGGTCCATATCAACATGATTCCTCCTGAATCTCCCGTCAGAATGTCTCCATTATTGAGGAAAGCCAAACACTGCACAAACTTTGGCTTCTCATATTTCTGTAATAAAAATACACAAACAAGAACAAGTGTAAAATTAAACTTATAAAATGTATAGAAATATACAACTTTTTATTGTAATATTAACTTATAGAAATATACATGTGTGTCCTTACACCAAAGATGCCTTGTTTGCGGGCAAGTGAGGAACCGCTCCAGGTCCAGAAGAAGATATGAGACTTGCCACAGGTGACGATGGTGTTGGCGTCAGTGGGGTGAAACTCCACTGCTAAAACCACTTCATTAGTCGTCTACAACAGCAGCCCATTGACAAAACCATTACATAAAGAACAGAGCACAGGAAAAAATCAGGACTAACAAGACTAAAACTATACAAAGAATAAAACTATACAAAGAATAAAACTATACAAACACAACAGACAACACATGAATGAATGAAGAAACATGGAAGATGAAAATAGAAACATAAAAAATTATTAGAAAATCGTATTATAATACGACAAGGAAAGAAAGGGAAGGATGAAGGGAGTGATCGATGAGAAAATAAATAATGAAATGATAAAAGTCCACGAACCTTAATTTCAGCGATTTTGGATTTTTTCTGCCAGTCCCACACAGTGAGCATGTGTTCATTAGAGTCATCAATCACACTGAGGTGAGTGCCTGAGTCCTGTGTGCACAAAACTTTTTAGTAATGACCTAAAATGTCATTTTATGTATAGTATAGAAAAGTTCTTATTTTACCTTTTAATTTACATGTTATTTTACCTGTACTTTGTAATAATGATACATTTTAGTTATAGCCACTATGACTGATAATTTGGGATTGATTCAGTACACTAGGGTGTTTTCTAGTTGTACATAGTATATATTGGGCTCATCCAAGGGTGTGTGTGAGAGAGCAGTGTCAAAGCACATGGAGAGGGAGAATAAGTGGGAGATAAGAACAGTCATTTTTGACTGATTAGCGCATCCACAGGATATTTCACACCTAACTGAAACAAAACATGATGACCCACAAGCCTAATTTCACTAGATGTTTGATTGAACTGCCAAAACTAAGAATACTTCTACTAAAAATGCAATGTTACCATATACATTTTTAAGTGTGCAGTATGTTATTATTCTATACTAAACAAATGATATGAGAAACACACATTATACTTTTTACAGGCAGCTAAAGGACAAAGACAGAGGACTCACAGCTTTTGAGAAAGCGAGGGATCCCACTCCTCTCTCAAAGGTACCGAGACCAATGATCTGCAGTGTGGACAAACTCACAGAGTCCCACACTCTCACGTGAGGTTGAAGTGGCTACACAGATTAAAAAAACAAAGATCAGAATAGAGGTAGAAAGAAAAAAATAAAGCAAAAGTAATATTTTCCTGCCAGTTTTCATACAAAATGAAAAACAAAACACACTAAATAAACAAAGCAAACGACACAAAATGTAAACAAAACAAAAAACATAGAAACACCATCTGATAAAGCAGACACACAACATTCCTTTTGATCAAATTATTTATTGCTATCTGAACTTGTTATCTTAGGATCAAAGGGTAACACTTTTATAGTGTCTGTTAAATATATTACACATGATTATACTTATTATAGTAATAACTACGTATAATTACTCCATGAAGAAGTAAACAGCCCAGTGTTTGATAATGAAGTAGTTTAACAGGTCCTGGGCAAACACTTTGTCATTGTAAACCTTTTAATGTCATTTAATTTTTGAGTAAATCGCATGAGAAATTAAATTTCTGCTGAAAGAACAGAAAAGATAAAGAGCAATTATGTAGGGATGAGCCTCGCATGAGATTATTCACAGCAATTAAAATATTAACAATGCTGCAGCCTGTTACCAATTTACTACACCTTAACAATAAAATAAAACAAGCAATGAATTTTACAGTTTAACATTGTCAGAAAAAGAAAAGATCAATTCAAAGACACACCTACATAATTGCACATTGCAAAGTTTGTGCTTTATCTTATGTAGGTTATAAAATAAGTGTAAAAGTAAAACGTACCCTGCCATCCTTATCCACACCTGCAATCTGTCCTGTGGCAATGCGTATCTTATCTGGGTGAACAGCAAGACTACACAAGACATAGAGAACAGCTAAATGTGAACATTCCTGCACTGTAAATGAACTGTACCGGTCCCAGATGCTAATTGGTCAATACAGTATACAGTATGATGTACAGTACAATACAGTATAGTATATACAGTACAGTATATAAAACCTTACAGCTGCTCTGTAATCTGCTGCACACTATTTCAGACAACACTATTTAGCTGTTACTATATTCACAATATAGAATGCCTCTCATATTGTAACTTGTTGCTTAAGGGGATAGTTCAACCAAAAATGAAAATCTGCTGTTAATTTACTCATTCTCAGGTTATTTAAGTTAACAAGGTGACTTTTATACAGTAGAACAGTAAAGATGATTTTTAGGTTAAACCTTACTTGGTAGTGTTTCGTAAAAAAGTTGCTCAGAACCCTTTACCTGTGGCTACGGATTACAGATAATCATGTTGCAAATAACATTCAGTTTCTTGCACATACCAATCGCTTCACTACATAAGACCTCAATATATATAAATATATATGCATGAGATGCGGGGACTAATTTTGTGTTTGCTGTATGGGCTTTTTTAACTCTCAAAAAGATAACACTCACAGAATTGCATTTTATAAATCACCAAGGACCACGGTTTTAGCACTTTTTTTTTGTTTTTGGGTGAATTGCTACTTTAAAGACAAGAATAAAATGCTAACATCTTTAAAACAGCAAAAATACGCATCCAGATCCAGTGTCCTTTAAAATCTGAAACAAGTCTCACCATTTGACGCAGTCCGTGTGCCCCAAGTAGTGGCGCTGTGTCCTTTCCTCATAGTTGAAGAGCACGACCACTGAGGCGATGAAATAAACAATCTCACCAGTTGGAAGCAAATACACGTTTGCACGGCAGTCACGTCCCCTGTAGCCATATCTAACCAACCGAGTCAAGAAGAGTGCCGACACCACATTAGACAGACAAATGATCCTACATTGACTTTTATTTCCTTAAATTATTTAATAAATGACTATTATGTCTCTTTTTCTTTATTATACCTATGTTAAGCCCTTTGAAATACCACTTTATATGAAATGTAAATGATGTTACAATTACCTAAAGGGCAAATGCAGAAATACAGTTATTGTGTGCCACATGCAAATAAGCCCAGAAAGGATACACCCACTCCAGCTTGAGTCTCTCTGGTGGAAGTTCAGTGCGGACATCATCATAATTTTCCACATCTGATGGGATGAACATCGTGATTGGCCGTCCTCGCATGAACATTTTTATATAGTCTCCCTCTGGAGAGTCAAAGGTAAAAATATAATTTAATACCTCAGTTAACAACTCAGTGTATGAAACCGTAAAATTATTATCTAAAACAAAAGCTATGTTTGTTTGTGTAAAGTACATGCTACTGGAAACTTAAAGTCAAAGTCAGCTTTATTGTCAATTCTGCCACATGTACAGGACATACAGAGAATTGAAATTGCATTACTCTTAGACCCTTGGTGCATAACAGATTATATTTAAAACAAAAGGTAGAGTTTTAAAAAGACAGATTATACATATAATCTAAAAAATAAGTCAAAAATAAGTAAGGGCACATGGCAGAGAGTGCAAACCAAACAGAGTAGTGCAAGTGCAAACAGTGTAGTGCAAACAGAGCTTGTAAACATGATAAAGTAACAGAGAGCAGTCTTATAACAGACAAGAGGTAGTTATGAGGTAGCTAGCAGACCAATGCTGCACACAGTGACTAGTGCAGGTCTGTGAGTGTGTGTGTGTGTGTGTGTGTGTGTGTGAGTGTTTGCGAGTACGTGTCAGAGTTCAGAAACTTTGTGGGGAGAAAGAGGGGAGAGGGGGGCAGAGCCAGAAGAGAGTTTAGCTTTCTGACAGACTGATGGATGAAGCTGTCGTTCAGTTTGCTGGTCCTGGCCTGAAAACTCCGCAGCCTCCTCCCTGATGGCAGCAGGCTAAAGAAGCTATGCATTGGGTGGGTGGGATCAGCTGCTATGCAAAGGTTTTTTTTGGTGAGACGGGTGTTGTAGATGTCCTGGAGGGAGGGGAGAGGGACACCAACGATCTACTCAGCTGCTCTTACAATGCGTTGGAGAGTTTTGCGGCAGGACGCATTGCCAAACCACACAGTGATGCAGCTCGACAGGATTTACTCGATGGTGCCTCTGTAGAAGGTGCACATGATGGGGGTTGGTGCTCTTGCTCTTCTTAGTTTGCGGAGGAAGTAGAGACGCTGCTGTGATTTCTTGGCCAGTGCAGTGGTGTTGTTCGCCCAGGAGAGATCCTCAGTGATGTGCACACCCAGGAACTTGGTGCAGCTCACTCTCTCCGCAGACGCACTATTGATGGTCAGAAGAGCATGTTGAGTGCAAGTCAACAACAATCTCTTTCATCTTTTCCACATTCAGAGAGAGATTGTTGTCTCTGCACCACCCGGTCAGGCGGCTCACCTCGCTTCTGTAGTTTGTCTCATCCCTGTTGCTAATTAAAACCCACCACAGTCATGTCATCCGCAAACTTAATTAAGAGGTTGGAGCTGTGTGACAGAGCACAGTTGTGGATCAGCAGAATGAAGAGGAGGGGGCTCAGCACACATCCTTGAGGGGCCCCTGTGTTTAGAGTGATGGTGCTGGATGTTACTGCCGACCCGTACTGCTTGTGGTCTTCCGGTGAGAAAATCCAACAGCCAGTTACACAGTGAGGTGTTGAGCCCCAGCTGGACCAGTTTTTGAGTGAGCTGTTGGGGAATGATAGTGTTAAATGCTAAACTGAAGTCTATGAACAGCATTCGGACGTAGGAGTCTTTTCGGTCCAGATGTGCTGGGTGTTGAGTGGAGTGCTGAGCGGAGTGCAGTGGAAATGGCATCATCGGTCGAGTGGTTGGACCGATACGCAAACTGGAAGGGGTCCAGGGAGGGGGGCAGGACAGACTTAATGTGCTGCATGACTAGCTGTTTGAAGCACTTCATGAGGATGGGAGTAAGTCCAACTGGACGGTAGTTTATTAAAGCAGGAGGGAGATGACTTTTTTGGGACCGGAATGATGGTGGTGGCTTTGAAACGTGGGGACGACAGCCTGGTTAAGAGAGATGTTGAAGATATCTGTGAAGACTTCACGTCTTCTACGTCTCTCAGTACGCGACCAGGAATGTTGTCAGGACCCGGAGCTTTGCATGCGTTGATCCTACTGAGGGATCTCCTCACACTGTCCGGAGGCAGAGTCATCACCTGGTCACCAGGAGGAGGTTGGGTCTTCTGTGCAGTGGTGCTGTTTTGTGCCTCAAAGCGAGCAATGAAGGTGTTCAGCTCGTTCAGCAGGGAAATGGTGCTGTCACAGGACTGTGGTGGAGGCTTGTAATTTTTTGAAGGTTTGGTTTGTGATATATCTTGTCTGTTTGAAAGGTACTCTACTTAAAAGAGGTAAAAGCTCTTAAGATAATTTAAAGAAATGTTTCAGGTTCAATAGAGGTTAAGCTCTATCAATAGTTTTTGTGGATGTTTTTAAGCAGAAATTGTGGTAATAGTAAGACATTAACAATGGAATTACACAGGGCCAGGCAACAAGAGGCTAGTGTGATTATATTATTGCTTCAAGCTTCACCCACAGTAAAGATATACATAACCAGAAGTTCTCTGGAAAGTAGTTGCACCTCAGAAGGGATGATTTAAACAATTTTACAGATCAATTAAGGAACAGTTTTTTGCTAAATCACACAGGAATGCTTTAACAAAAATACCAGCTTTACACTCATGCTTGTACTTCCATTGCAATTGCATTGCTGAAACAAACATTTTTCTTTTGTAATTAATATTATGTCACAAATGCTATCCATAGAACTTCAACCTGTATTAAAGCCAGTACATTTCTTTTTGAAATGCAGTCCATAAATGAAGCTCTTGAATGAGTTAGTAAAGTTCACATACTCTGAGCTCATTCAAAAACCCAAGCAAAGCAACAGTGAGAAGCTCTGAGTGCCGTGCAGGAGGACAACTGCAGTGAGAATTTAGCTGTGATTTAATAAAGTGAAGCAAAAACATCAGGGTGGTGAAGAAAACCAGAGAGACAAAAAAAACAGCTGGAGATTTCTAACATATGTAGTGTAATTATCGAAACTTTTGATACTGACAGATACAGCTTAAAACACTCATGCCAAGGACACTTACTGCTAAACAATAGTTTAGAAGGACTGTGTGCGTGTGTTGCGTCCGTAAGCATTGCGACCCTTGCCATTTTTGTGCAGTAATTAGAAATTACGTGGGGGTGTTTAATTGTCATGAAAATAATGTAACTAAAAAGGCTTTATTTTCTTTATACACAATATAACTTTCCAAATGTAAAAACAAATCTAAATCTAAAATAAATGGGGTGAGATATGACGTAGGCATGATCCTGACAGGTTCTGTGAGACTCAGCCATAAAATTTCACCACTACGGTAATTTGATTATTTTCTTTCACATTCCTCAGCTAATGCGTTAATCAGATAGTTGTGAATCTAAGACAGTTATTTTAACCAAATGGACTGTTATGAAAAAATGAATTAGCAAGCGTATGTTCTTTATTAGGCCTGTAACCTTCAAGGAAATTATTCCAGGAAAGAAATAAACAGAGCAGAGAAAAACAGAGACAGAAGGAAAGCAAAAGTGATTGACTGATCATTGATCTTTCGGATTGATCAACATGTTTAAATAATTAAAGTGAATTAGTGCGAAAGGCCAGTGTAAAACGGGTAAATGCTGTAGGCAGATTTGCAGCGGAAAGGCCTTACCTTGACTGTTTTTTTCACGAGTTGACATTTTAGCTGGGTATGGGGACAGAAATAATACCTCTCTCAAAAACAAACAAAAACAAACAAACACAAAATGACAGACAAGAACAGCATAATAGGTAAAATGAGGATTTACCTTGACTGATGACTGGATCTCTGTGTCTAAAGATGAAACACAAAGATAACCAAGGTTGTTGAAATGAGAAAGACAGTGTGATACAATAATGTTCGTTGTGTCCAGGAATGTACTATGTTAGGAAATATAACAGGATCATTTTTCACAGCCAAAAGTGAGACAATCAAAGCCGTGACGTTATTTGCAATAACAAGTAAAGTTTTGTTTTCAAATTTTATGTTATGATTTTGGGGAAACTCTGTGGGAATCTGCAGTATAAATTTTAAATATTGTAAAACGCATTACACAGGGACTAGAGTATTACAGTGGTATTTATTAAATGAACACACATGAGTCAAGGGATGTGTTCTTTGCAAATAATGGGCGTTTGTATTTTAAGTAAAATCTGTGGAGCCTTCAAAGAAAACTTTTCTATCAGGAAAAAAGCAATTCCCACACAAGCGACTTATCGAAACGTAAACTGGCTAAAGTGGATTGATGCAGCTATGATTGAAAAAGCTAATTATATCACATTTTATGCCATCTACTACTGTAGTCTCCATAGCACACAGCCAACACTTACTTTTCTGCGTTCTTCACCACTTTGGCCAGCAGTTTAGAGGTGGAGGCGGCTTTCACCAGCTTATTCCTGTTCTCCTCCCCGCTGTCCCATGTGCTGCTTTGAGAACGTTCCATTCCCCCTCCGCGCTTCGCACTGCTACCCCTGCTGGAGACCACAAACGTTAGTGGCAGAATATGTGCAGTGAGCACTCTGTTTTGAAAAAAGGATGCAATAGCTGAGAGGCTAAAAATTAGGTCCAGGGCAGAAGTTAAAATTTAGGGGAGAGGTATTGTGAGCTTGGAGGTGAATCTATTAAAAACAATAATTATTTACTCACCCTTATGTCCAAAACTATATGCTTTCTCTTTTGTAGAGAATTTTCTTTTAAAATTTTATGCATATACATACAGCAATTCAGTGTCCACATCTGTCAAGCCCCATAATTTGTTTAAGGGACAGACTGAAGTTTAAGCCAATATTTAGTGCAAAATGTTGCTGTATTTAATTTTTGACGTTAATTTTGTTCAGCTCCACCAATCACAAATAATCACTCCTCCTTTTGGTTAATTTTAAAATGGAAGTCAGAAAACAAGTAATGCCACCCCTGCAAAGTCAAAGATGCATTTCCTTAGGTAAAAGATCCATGCATACACTGGGCAAGGCACATCAGATTAAGCATAAACCGCTCAACAGTTAGCACAGACATGGCAGATGAGAATTTGAAACCCAGCAGAAAACAGATGCCACACAGCAAAAGATAAAGCTAAAGTACATAAAGGTAAACACAAGCTGGGGGAAGGTTGAGAGAAAGAAACACTTTTCTTTCAGGAAGAGAAAGAAGAAAAGCGTAATCCTCATGCGAAGCTGTGAGCAAGAGGAAAAAAAGTTACCAATACAAAAACAAACAGGATTTTCAGGACCACCCCTACTAGACTAACATTCAATGAGAGTACACCGAGTTCTCACTCTGTTTGTTTGTGTATCTCTCTGCTGGGTATTTGAAAGTTATATTCAGCCCAGGGTTTATAACCTAGCACAAGCTCTAAATGATGATAGTTCATGGTTTGCCCTTAATGGGACTTGAACCTAGAACCTTCAACCTTCTGGACAAGGCAATAAAAGCATTCTAACTGGGAGAGACTTGCCCACTTCTCATTTTTTGGACATAATCAACACATTTTAAGATTCCTCCCCACCCTACCCATAGTAGGAGTGATCCTGAAATGTATAGTCACACACATACAAAGGGCATTATACAGGACATAGCTGTAACATAGTATCTCCAACTTTGCCTAACAGAGAAGTGAGAGGTGGAAAGGGGTTGGAAAGCTCTCTGGGGCAGAGCAGACACACTTTCATATGTAAAATATGAAGAACTTTAAAAAAGATATTTGCAAGTATGTTGGTTTTTTATAATCTTCTGTCTTCTTTTAAAATATCTTCTTTTGTGTTCCACAGAAGGAAAGTAGTGAAATGAGGGTGATATGACATGAGAGTGAGTAAATGATGGAAAAAATTTCTTTTAGGTGAACTATACCTTTTAAAACAAGCCTCATGTTTCACCATGATTTGCTAGTATATTTTGTAACCAGTATAGTCACCTCTCATTCATTCAATCATTCAATGATTTCCCTAGCCATTTTGCTTGACTGTAGCTAGGCTTGACTGCAGCTAGGCTAATAATCTGCTCCCTACGGCATCTAACAGGCATGGATGGGACCATGAAATGACATTATGGAGAAGGCTAATTGGTTTTCCACTTTCCTTAAGCTAATAGGAAGGGACAGCATGTGCAGCTCTTATAAATAACTCAGCAGGCTGGTGCTTGTGTTAAGTACAGACCAGAAGGTCCACTAATAGTGTTGAAGCATGGACAGGCTAATGTATTAGCCTGATTTCCCCACACTGTAAATATCTTATTAGACAGGGGCCAAGGGTCTGAGCACAGAGAAGACATCTGCTTTCCATTAATTTCCTCTAGTGGGTGGACCGCTCGGAGCTATCCAAAGCATTACTGACACATTCTGATCACTACTGTTGGCATGATGCTTAAATGAAGCAGTACATTTAAGCTACGAGTCCAAGCCAATTAATCCGAAACATGGGTCAGAGGTTTCCTGAGAAACACTGTACTGTATGATCAGAAGTACTTAACAAGGCCATCTTCCAAACGTACTGCGGCACTTGTTCTTTCCACACAATGTATCCCTAAAGATGTAATATATTTTAATAAAAAGGCTGATTTCCTGTAAATGTGTTGACAGTACGTTGGCAATATGTTGACAGTGCGACAGCAAAAAGACATTTTAGTGTTACTACTATTTTTTCATCTATTTTTAATTCATATTTAAGGGCTGTAACTAAACAGTCCATTCATTTTCTCCATAGAGAAATTAATTTTCTGCTACTAATGAATACGGGAACATATTTTGAAATGAGATTGATTGAAGAAGTGTGTCAGTCCTGCCCACTTGGCTCTTAAGTCAATACATTGCGAAACCACTGCAAGCAGATTGCCAAAACGTTGCTCAAACGTTGCCAAAAAATTTGTGTGGCTGTTGGGAGGAACCTTTTGGCCGGGGCTGACCCCTTGTTCTCCAAGGCTTGTCTTTGGGGCTGTGGGGGGTGAGGGGAGGGGGGGTTGCTAGAAGGGGACGGTGCCTGAGGGGTGCTGGGTGAAGAGGGGGGTTTATCATTAGTCTGCGGCGGTTCCTCTTTTTCCTTGATTTCTTCCATCTGAGGCTTGTCTTTTTTCCGCTCGCCACCACTGCGAAAACAACACGCAGGTCAACCATGGATGACATGATGACATGAAGGGAAGAGAAGACTGAGGGAGTTCTAAGGTGAAAACCATTATAGACATTACAGTCATATTATACAAGCATTTGAAGGTAAACTGAAGGAATTGTTTTCAAAGTCATCAGGTAAGCTGGACATCCCAGTGTAGCTCAAGAAATTAAAGCCCTCTAGCAGGCAGTGACATTTCTTGTCAGCAAGATATCTAGATATGCTTGCACCTTTATATGTGTTAAGTGCCCCATTGATATAAACAGTCAAAACACAAGTGACACATTATGCTAGACAGAAAACATCTATTAAGATGGCTGTTAATTATGTTACATTGGCATTGTAAAAACGGAGAAAGGTTGTTCTTCTAAAAGATAGGTCAATATTTCAGACTAAAAAAAGGTAACATTGCGAAGTTGATAGGGCTGTTTTTATCTTATTGTGCTGGTATAACATTGAATCCACAAGGATGAGAGTTAAATTTGTCTAAACCACGTGCACATTGTGGTTGTGTGACTGTATTACCTCTTGGCTGCAGAAGACAGCGTCTCTTTTCTAGCTACAGACACTGCTGAGCTGTCTCTGTGGGATTTGCGGCCACCGGAACTGCCATTGGCAATACAGGACATTGAATAAGCCTCCCGCATTGAGGTCTGACCTACAGGAGATAAAACACAGATCACTATAACAGACAAAATTGATATTGATAGAAAGGTCATCTCAGCACTGCTGGATCAATTTCTATACTGTATGGACTGTTATCAGTGTTTGACAATGAATTTCCAGTCACTTGTCATTGTAATAATATTTAAGATTATACACAGAAAAACTGAAACAGCCTATAAAATATTTTAGAGATAAGCCAGGCTGAAACCTGTAGGAACCTATTGTATCCCTTCAATTTTTGTGGCACCACAAAGAATGGCAAATGCCTGCTTCAGTTTTCTGAACACTCCTCTTGTCTTACATTGATCACAACATTAGTATTGCCAATAGGGCTTTCTCAGGATGGACAGAATTATCAATACAACAAGTGTAAGTGTCTTTTTATGGTTGGAAACCTACAAATGGATTACTAATTGTAGTTAACCCTGCACATTAAACTGGAATTAAACTTATGTGGTAATGCACCAGAAAATGACTTTGACCACACTGAAAATCTGTATTTTGTTCCAAAATGGTTTTGTTTCATTTAAACCTGAAAATGTTTTTGCATTATTTATAGATCACTAATCAAATGCAAGCTAATTTCTGGAATGTTAACTTTGCACAAACAGTCAGATTTATTTGCTTCCATTGAAGAGCACATGCTCTTTGGAATATTCCTAAGTCATGCAGCAAGAACATGGATCATCAGGTTTTTCACAAACTTGTGGAGTCTGTACCAGATTCAGTGCATGCTCTTATGAAACTTAACAAATCAAACACTAAAAAACTAAATGTTTATTTTTTTCAAATTAACTTTTCACCCGTTAACATTTAGCAGAAACCATTCAAGTTTAGCTTGCAGTGTTTCAAGATGTACTTACTGTTCATTCAAGCTGTATTGTACTGTACTGTAAATTTCAAAAATCAGTATGTTCCATGGGACTCAAACCTATGACCTTAACTTTGCTTGAGAATTTCTTTACCAGGTGAGCTACAGGAAAACATTTTTACACTGATAAAATTATTACAATAATTTGTATTAAAGCTGCAATTCATAACTATTTTGCATAAAAACAAAAATCAGTTATTGAGTAAGTACATAGTTTGAGGCAAGTAACAAGACAGTTTTGGAAACTGATCTTTTTTTTTAATGTACCCCAGTTTGCATAGCTCAAATTATAAATCATTATTTTGTTTACCTATCTAATGTCAATTTGGCTTTGTCTGACTAAACATAAGTAAAAAAATGTAATAAAATCTGAATTCATTTGTTTCAAACCGAGATGGCGATAAAGAAGCAGAAGTTACCGACACTTCTGCCTCCCTCCATCTCTGATGGAAACATAAAATTGCAGGGTACTCAGAAGTTTTTTTCTTCATATGGATTAAATTCTAAACAACTGCTGTAAGAACAAGCTATAAACACTCCACCATCTACAGTATCCGGTCATGTGGTATAATTGTCTGATTTCTTTTTTATGATGGACATTTCCCACTAAATCTGACCTGACAACTTAAATTATAAATCATAATAAACTTACCAGTGCAAATCAATGTAAGATAAAGAGATCATTTTGAACACTGATCTGTCACATACTTGCTCAGTAACAAATTTTTGTTAATTTTTAACAAAAAAATTGCAGCTAATTAAATTAAAATGTAATTAAAAAATAAATCACTCTTCACTAGTGATCTCACATTTGGGCCTCACTTTAGGTGAAGGCCACAGACCCGTGTCCTCTGGACATAAAGAAGTACAGAACAGATTAAGGTGGCCTCTTGATTTTGGTATGGTATTTTCACACTACACCTCGATGTCATGATTACAATGGTTTGCATCTGCTGTGCTATTAAAAACTCTCTGTGAATGGCCTGCATGTGGAAATTGCTGGTTTAGGTGGCTAGCTCATCACTGGTCACTTCCTTTGACCTGTGCGCTGAGACCAGCCCCTGTGTGACTATTGTCTTTCTTTGCCATCTGGCTCTTGCGTGCAGGATTGGATTAATTGTTTCCCCCCAGGGCACGTGTCTGTGTGTGTATTATCTTATTATCTTCATGCTCCATTAGCCCATAACAAAACACTATTCTCATCAGACTGAGGAGACTGTGTGTGTGTGTTCGTACCACTATTCATCTAAAGTATTTACATCTGTTTTAAAATTTCCCTTTTTTTATTTAGCAGTATTTAATTCATATGCATGTGCTAATAAATTTCCCTAAAAATTATCGAGTTCTTTTAGTTCATTATTAAAGCAGCTGGTTGCCATTTTATGGTAATTTATGGTTTATGTCAGTTTGACTCCATTTGACATCAAAATACATAAAGAAAAGTATGTAAAGTAACTTGCAATTTTATACTTCAAACAAAGAGGTGAAGCAAAAGTTATGAACTGCAACTTTAAAAATACACTGGTTACAGGTACAGACAGAAGCTGCAAAATTTTAAATGCATGATTAACCCAATACACATATTCTAATATGTATTCACATAACATTTATTGTAGGCTATGTTCTTTGAAAATAACCATCATAAAACCCAATGTAGATTCGAGTAGTTTCAAAAAGTAAACTAAAATAATTCACTAAATAAACAGAAAAAAGAACATGTAATCATTTACACTGATATGCACCAATATAACCACACATTCCAATAAACTGTGGGAATAACCACCTAAAATTTATATTATTAAAATATTAATGACACTTAAAGAAAAAATGCCAGAAGGGCATTTCTTCTGAGGTTTTAACCAATTTTTTGATAGTTTTAATAACATCCTTTCATTGGTTATTTTGATTGTAAAAAGTGTAAACGTGTCATGTTTTACAACATTGCTCTGCTTGTTTTGGCATCCTTACACAGCAACCCTGGATTAACCAATGGTATGATTTTTTTTGATGGGGCTGTCTGTTTGACCAACCAATATGTGAAAGCATGTCATTGTTTTCTCCATTTTCTTTTAATGGCACAGAAATGACTCGCTTCACCGTTGTTGTTATTATTATCAGATGTACATCTCAGAAATACACATTCAATGCACAGCATTAACCCCTAACTGAGAAATGTGGTGGACCAGACACTTTCCTCTGAATTCTGAAGCCAGTCTGAGTCTGTGCACAGATATTTTCCTGATAGCAGCCGATTATGGAAAAGTGAGTTTTAGGAGAATTGTGTGGAATGAGTGACAGTTAAGGAAAGACATTAGGGTGGGGGCATGGGATGTTTGAGTTTAAATTTAAATAACTGTGACTAATGCTTGTAACTATTGACTGTTTGTTTTTGCTGACAGCTAAAAAAAGCAAGTCTTGTGTCCACAGACCTACTGGAGCAGAACATGCAGGTCCAGAGGAATCAGAAAAAAATTAATTCCTAATCTTCAAATATCTACATACAAAACCAGACTTCACAACTTCACTGAGCGTGTTCGGCTGGCTCGATATTTGATCTGTTTTTAATGATATTATATCTCAATGTCAAATCAACATGTAACATGAGCTAACACCATTCTTCATTATTCTGCATACAGTGACATCACCAAGTAAATGTTACCATGCTCCAAAACATTGTTCACTTGTCCAATAAAATGCTCTCTAGTTTAGACCTGGCAATGCATATGGTGTTCTGTTTTGAATACATATTCTATTAAGTTCCAACATATATCATTCACTCCCGTTTCCTGTGACAGCAAACTGTATTTATAGTATTATTAATTTCCAATGGTCATCGAAAGCCTGGAAATACCAGTTTTTAAAAACAGTAACTTCCAGACTTAGACAAGTCACAGAAATGAGTAAAACTATATAAAGACTTTCAAAGGCCATTATCATTTCTACAGACAATATGAAACTTTCTAGTTTTGCTCTGCTCTAAAATATTTCATTGGCAAGATCTAGGTCTAAGTACTTGTACAGAGTAAAACATGCTTGTCTGAATTGAATTGAGTCGAGGGTTCAAACTTTGATGGCTGGATTGTGGATTTGCCAAACTCCTTTATTGCTATTTGAAACTGCAGGTAATAGATCACCACAATTGACTTGTCTTCATGAAAGATGGAATTTCACTCTGCAGTGTCCTCCATCTCTCCTGCATTTGTGTGCTTATAAATGAAAGTAAACAAAGCACAAAGTCTTGTGTGAAATGTTCCCAGTGTGAAAGCTTTCTCTCAAGCACACACAATACTGCCATCAACAGACAAATCCCACAAAGAAAGGGAAACGGGTGGGAAGTGAATGGACTCAGGATAACACAGTGTCACATTTTCCAGCTCTTCAATCTCTCCTGCCATCCACGGGACAATCGTACTTGGGCCCGGTTCACGGCAACCGTGCCTAGTGTGAGTACACCCTTAGTGTGTGAATGCTTGTGAGAGACTGTGTGACCTGCTGCTTGAGGGAAAAGTATTTTAATGTTTGTCTATTAAAACTGACTTAATTTGGTTCTCTTTTTAATTACACACTGTATATACACAAACACGCACACACACCCATGGCATGTGGTAAATGGGGACTCTCCAAAGATGTAATGATTTTTATACTGTACAAACTATATATTCTATCCCCTAATCCTACCCCTAAACCTAACACACATATATATATACACCACATATGTGGTATATATGTGGTATATATATATATATATATATATATATAAACCACATATTTATACCCACACACACACACAAAGCCTTCCGTTACCTTTGCTGCTTTGCTGTTTCTTGGCGGCGGCAGAGGCCGTGTCCTCAGACAGAGCCAGACGTCTAAGCACGTCTGCTAGCGCAGCCTTCATCACTGTCAGCTCATCCTCCTGCTGCTGCACCCGCAGCTCCAGAGATGACAGGCGGTCCTGTACATCTGACGTGCTGCCTGCAGATATACTGTCATCTGAAAAAGAAAGAGAAAAAATACAGTTCATAAACTTTTACATCATATATACAGTAGGAAGGATGCACCATTACAGAAATTCTGGCAGATGCTAATAATACTTGCTTTGTTATTTGATTTATTTGCTATGGCCAATAAATAATATAACTGGCATTATCATTAAACTATACAGTATTGTCTGTATTTGTTATTTGATTTATTTGCTATGGCCAATAAATAATATTACTGGCATTATCATTAAACTATACAGTTTGTCTGTGTTTGTTTATTTACAATTAAGATGGGCAGTATGCCAGTATAATTAGTGCGATAATAAACATGTGTCAATTCCTATAGATTCTGCTGATCATTTATACCACAGTAGATTATACTACCCACACCAGTTCACACTAAAAGCTAAAGTAACTGCCATACATGATTACTGCATGTTCATAGACATCCAAAGACCACACACACATCACTGAAGAGCCCCACTGAAGCCATGCTTTAAACACATTTGCTATTGATAAATGATATCAATTCTTTCCCACTGTTGAAAGGAACCATCCACCACTCATGTCAACAAACAACATGAAGAAAGGACTTGCAGTTGTTATGGAACAGAACAAAAAATAACAGAAAGACAAAAAAATGAATGAAACTGGCTGGCGAGACACGGCCAGCAAAAATGATCTGTTCTGCAGATGGAATTAATGGGAAGATCCTTCAGCCTTAGCTCCTCCCTCTGGCAATTTCATTGCCTGATGATCATTGCTGCTCTCTTACTAGTTGATAAAATGTCTCACACCTAAAGACAGGTAGACTGAATACTCGTGTTACGGTGGAGGCTCCAGCACCCTCTCCAACGCGGCAGCAGAGGGAGCCCTCACCGGAGTACTGAGATCCCACATCTGAACTACACTTCCCATCATCCCT
>JAZGTJ010002985.1:8546-38361 GCA_036877575.1 Botia almorhae
TTGTAGCATATTTAATTTCCTGAAGTGCATTTATAATGTTATTCAATGTTTCTAGCACCAGAAACAATTTAGTTTTGCATAAATTGAAATTCTTTTTCTGATCCTTAAAATTAAACTGACTACTGTATTTTTCTACTGTACCTTTAAGATTTCTGTATGTAAATGAGTTCTTTTAGGAATGGCTAACCTCTTAATTAACAATATCATTTATCAGGGTGGGGCCAAGTTGGTAAATGCCAGTTCAGTTTTAGCATTTATGGTTATAATGTCATAGCCATAAACTGAATAAAGAAAAATATGTGCCCTTTACATAATTGAAACAACACACTGTACTATTGCTTTATTCAGCAAAAGAAAAATAATAATTATCCAAAAAAGATTCTAGATTATGCACACATTTGTATTCATGTGCCCTCGGTGTATGTGATTTGTTTGTAACTGGATGCTAACACCATAAGCTTGATGCATCTCATTAATACATTAACAATTACTGCCGCAGTAATCTGTATAAACAGCTATTAAGTAATTATTGCCGTAACCTTGCAAACGAATCACGAAGTTCCCCTTGTGTAAAGTGGGGTCTTCCATTACATGCAGGAGTAAACTACCCCCCCCACCCCAATGCTGCAGCTGACTGCTGTTTTTTGCACTTGGCTCCACGGTTCTTTAAGAACGGTGTGTTTTATTACTCATGAACCAATTGCTGCATTCTGTTAAATGAATACAGCTGCATCCACTGGCTAAGGCTGAGCACCGATGCATACTATGTTTTAAAAACTGCTGTGCTTGCATGTGATATATAAATTGAATGACCTTTTTTAATGCAAACGGTATGGCTGACACAGATACATAGTTAAATTACGCTGGCAGAAAGCGGGTGCGGAAATGAACTGTAACTGTGAGGGTATAAACTCCAAAAAAGTTGCCAAGCAAACCATACACCTTTGAGAGGCTACAGAGTGTGTGGTTTTGTTTTTTTAGTGTATGCGTGTTTACCTTAGCCAGGTTCGACGAACCCGGACTGGGTAGAGGGTGTAGGGAACCCTCAAGTTGTGGCAGAAAACAGTCAGACAAATTAAAGCGTGATCGAGGGCGCTACGACGAACACACACGTAGACTAGTGGAGTTTTCTATAACGCAAACAAAATTAGACAACACTTCACTGCAGAAAGAAATACAGGACCATCTTCAAATATGCACTTAGCACTGTACTGTAAATAAACTGTTTTTGTACTTCACACGATGGCTCTTACATTTCAGACAGTTTCTCTAGACCTTTAATTTCAACTGTGTTAATATCTCTGAACTTCTGAGGCCAATTACAGTAGCAGTTGCCTCTGTGCTGATGGTTCTGAATGTATGTTGAATGCAGTGTCCCATTATATAAAATTCAATGTTTCATATTTCATATTACTATTAATAAATAATATTCGACTGATATCTTGCGGCCAAGGTTTATCACACATTTTTCCAAATTAAATCTCAAGATTCTCTCACATACTGATCACTATTTTTTCAAAACAAGTTATTAATATCTAATGCAATTAACGTATTAACATTTATTGCATATAAGGACATTTACATGTTTTTACCAGAAACCAAGGCAAAGATACTTTCTACAGTGTATGTATTCTTTTTGTGGCGTTATAATGAGTGGTACTGCAGTGTATCAGGGTAGCTCAGGTGGGCGGCAGAGATCTGATCCGCAGGTAAACTCAATATTTTCACCGGTGATGCGCATGGACTGAGGCCACAAAGATGTTGTGCAGAAGGCTGTGTGTTCACATGGTTATAAAATCAGACTACAGATGAGTACTTATAAAGACAGAAAATCTGTTTTCTCGTGTTTTGTTTCATATTCCATTTGCTCTAAATAGGGGATCCCACACACAAACAAAAACATCAAATGCTACAAAAAGTGTGCTTTTATTGCCATAGAAAGGGTTATGTGTGACCAAAAGCCTGGGGTGGAAAACCTGACTGCAATAAAAATAAATGTGTAACCGGGACAAATAAAAGGGAGGGATGAGAGAAGAAAGAGAGAAGCCTTTAGCTTCATGTGCTTAATTCACAGAGTGAAACATCAGAATGAAATTGGCAATAATTTGAGTGTCAGACAAACCCAGCAAAAAAAGAGAAAAAACGTTAAACGGAAAATAGTGGTGAAAGAAGAAAGACAGCAAAGGCTAATGAGACATATAAGGAATGAGGGTAAAAAATTTACAGCGTTAGACGCTAATGGGGAAAAAACAGGGTGGAGAAAGAGATAAAAGAGAATGTGAGAGATGATAAGAAATGAGAAGGGGAAAAGAGGTTAAAAAAACAGCTGATGAAAGGGTGAGACAGCAAATAAGAGACAGAGAGTGATTAATATAGAGTGAGATACAGGGTGATAAAGAGGGTCACAGATAGCAAAGAAGAGACAGAGGGTGATTAATATAGAGGAAGAAATAGAGTGATAAAAAGAGGGTCAGAGACAGCAAATGAGAGACAGAGGGTGATTAATATAGATTGATAAAAGGGTGAGAGACAGTGAATAAGAGCCAAAGGGTGATCAATATAGGGCAAGAGACTGAGGGTAACATATAGAAGGTGACAGAGAGAGGGTAATAAATAGCAGAGAAACAGAGGGTAACATAAAGGTTGAGTGACAGGGTAATAAATAGAGTAAAAGAGCAAAGAGTGAAAAGAGAAAGAGTGGTTGTTAGGTACCAGTCTGGTGGCGCGGCGTAAAGCTGCCAGCTGGTTGAGATTCACTTGCACACTACAGAACATTAAACTGAAGAACTTCAGCATCACCCAGCTCACCAGCCTGAGAGAGACAGAGAGAGAGACAAAGACAATAGTAAGAAATCAATAGGAGAGGTTTAAATATCCATCTGCAACTGGACAGTTGGCATACACGCAGAGTGTCAGGAGAATACAAGAACTGAGTATATAAGGGGAATTAAGGTTTTTAAGTGTTATGTATGTATCGCCTTCAGCTTTAATGACAGCATGCACTCAAGCTGGTGCATGTTTTCCCAGCATGATCACTGATCCAAAGAAATATCTTGTGCTATAATTGAAGCAAAGAACTCTGACCTTTAGTACATAAGAGTTAACATGGTCAATATCACATGCTTTCTTATCTGATTAGTGACCTAGAAATAGTGAAGAATCTTAAATATTTCTGCTTCATTTTTCAACATTACTTTTTTGTTTCACAATTTTTGAAACCCTTTATTTATCAAATCGTTATTTAATTCTAGGTTAAATTAAATTATCCATCCCACATTTTCAATGTGGTCTTAGGTCTTTGGACCCCACTGTAAAAGGAAACATGCACATTTTTGGTGCTGTGACTGTGGAAAACTTTAAAACTGTAGATTTAAAGTACTTAAAAGTGGATTTGCATTTCCTGAGGTAAATACCAGTGCTTACTGCGGAGTGCAGCATAAGACTAAAGTCTTAGAACAGGTAAAGATTTATGATCCGGTTCTGTGTGAAAGGAATGCTGTTTTACTGTTGGCATAAAACTCAGTGCGTCTTAATTAATTACAGAAGTTTAATCTGGATTAAAGGTTTAGAACAAACCTCTCACTAGAATCTATGAAGGGTATCATTACAGAGTATCATTTAGATTAAGTGTTGCATGTCATGTAATGTTATTTGCCCACGTATATTTAAAGCCAAAGCTAAGCCTAAACCTAAACTAAAAAGAAAAGTGGCTTTTAACTGCCAAATACATCTGGGATATGTTTGGAGTTGAAGAATGAGATCTGTGAGATGAGAGAATTATGATCTGACCTGAGCAGAATGGGGGAGATGAAGGTCTCAGTGAGGTTTAGGAATCTGCCCAGGCCCACAGGCATCACCAGTTCTGTTGCCATGGTCTCTTCTGGGGTGCATGTGGCTACCAGAGCCTGCTTCACCCTGAATAAAACACACACAGCAGTCACAGGACAACAGACCGCAGCACAAACAAAGAAGATATTGTGTGATGGATGGATCATTGCATAAACACCATCTGAACACACCAAATGCTGCTTATGCCTCCAGACTGAAAAGCACATCAACGATGTTTAGGACAATAAAGGGTTCTTTAAATGCTGAGGCCTAAACTGAGCAACTAGAGGGAAGCTGCTAGTGACAGGGTTGAAATAAGGTTAGAAAATCATGCAAACACTTTTTCAAAATCTAATATCACTTGGTCTTGTCAGGACGGAAGCCATGTATGATTAAGCTGGTTTTGGGTTTACTGAATGCTGATCAAACACTTTTGAAAAATAGCTATACAGAACCAAAAAAAAGAATGCAGGGGTTTTAAAATGTAATAAATACATGACATTTATTTTAATTATTTCACTATTCGTCCGCAGTAAATTTAAATCGCTGAACCTGGCCTTCAGGACAGTGACCGGAACTTCACCCTATAACCTTAAAGGACTCCCTTCAGATATACGTTGCCTCCTGCCAACTAAGTTCTGTAAACAAATGACGTCCGATTGTTACCTCACTACGTGGTACCTAGACTTTAAAATTATTCTGGTCCTTTTTGGTGGAATGAGCTCCCAGCCTCCATCCGGTTTGACGAGGCCATCACAACCTTCAAGAAACAACTTAAAACACACCTGTTTTATAGATATCTGACTAATCGTTGACTAATCTTCGATGTTTAACCTTGTTTCACGTTGTAAAAAAATCTATTCCCACTAGTAAATGTAGCTTTGTAGACTAGGCTTGTTGGTTCTAAGGGTAAGATGCTGAACGCTCTCTCTCTTTCATGTTGTTAATAACTGATCGTCATAACCTATTTCTAGTAACACCAGATAAAGTATAAAACCTTAGCAGGAGCCTCATGTGAGGCAAGCATCTAAAAACCTGAATGCATCTCGCACTCTCTCTCTTTTATTCATTTATTCATCTCTCTTTTTTGTCATTTAATCAGTGAAGAGCGGTCGAGTGAGCTGCACCTCTCACTGGCACGGACGTTGCGCTGTCTGTCTCCAGCAGGGCTGCAGTGAACTTCACGACCCCACACAAACAGCAAACAACACACCCTCCTTACCAACCAGCCACGGTACCTGAAACACACACACACACACAGAGATAAGCACACACTTGTACACCCTCTCACTCTTATCCAATTACCAAAATAAAAAGAAGCCCTCATGTACAGATATTGTTTCATTCACACAAACAATGAAAACAATGAAAGGCCAATCAGAGCAGGTGAATAAATCATATTCTCAGCATAATCAGGCTGCAAAATGTTAATTAGTTCAGCCAATGAAAGAGCAGGGCCTCTTAATAAAGGACCAATCAAATGCTGTAATCACAACACCCAGCTCCTGGTAAATTAAAATGATGATAAACTGGCTGCTTTGCCATTTGTGTGTTTTGATTTAGGAGAGCCAGATCCTATTTATTTGCTCTAACAACATGTTTCCAGGAGGTTAGAAACAGTTTATAAAGACAGGGTTCCCATACCTTTAGACCAATGAATTTGAATGGCACTTCCAGTCACTTATAATTATATTGCATAAGGATTTAAAAAAAAAACATTTTACAGAGACTGCATCACAAAAACCAATTTATAGGTGATGAAAAATATTAGCCCCAAAAGTATCTGGATACATTTAGACTCTTAAGCTATACTTTAAATGTATGAATTTCACTTTCAGCCATTTTTGCAATTACTTTTATATATCTGGTCCCAAAGTTATTTTTTGGGTGGATGTGTTAAGTCAGTTTCGCTCAAGTTCACACAGGTGTCCTAGCAGAGTAACCACAGGAGCAGTTCATTCCATTATCAGTTAATGTTACAACAAAAACTAGTGTGGTCTAAATTTAATATATAATGCTAGGACATTTATACACTTTTATGTGTGCATAAACTGTCTGAATGCTTTTAGGCACCACTGTATTTCTGAGCTGAAAATAAAAAATAAATATTATAACTACAGAAATATCTATAACATTTCCAGGCCTGGAAATTACAATGATAAAATTCCCTCATATTCCTAGGTTTTCCAAAAGCATGAGAACCCTGATAGGAACGTTTATTCAGGACCACACTGACTGCATTAGCTCACAACACGATCTATTAACAATGCGAGTATGTAACAGCAATATGTAACAAGGAATCGCGCTTGACTTTGGATCTGCTTCAAAAATCTGAAACACTTCAGAAATACTTTAAAGGTTGTTCTAGAGTTCTTTATTTTCTGACTGAAGTAGGTGTACTGGGTCTGTGAGACATAAATCCAAACAGTAATTACCCTGGAATAGTTTGAAGCTGAAGTTGAGAGATGCATTATTTTAACAGCTCGGAGGAGGGCTCGAATTGCAGGATGTGCGCTTACCTGGTGTGCGTCTCGTTCAAACACGTCAGGTTCCGAAAGCCCAGAGGGGGAGAGCTACACAGCAACTTCAGACCCTGAGAGCGGCAAGAGGATATTTGATCAGACCAGATGGAGAGCTCTCTAACAGCCTCCATCACAGAGTTCAGACACACAGTCTGTTCTGATGTCCCATATAGACTGATAATGACACACTTTAGGGAACTTCAGCGTTCAAAATAGCACTCTATTAGTTTCGCTATAAATCATGGTCTGTTTGAAAATTGTGCTGTACTGAATAAAAATACTTCCAAATGAAATGTTTCTCGAAATATATTGACATGCGCCTCAGCTGCTAACCAATAAAACATGGCACCTATTTCCGGAGAAAATAGGAAGAACAGCCTGCCTTTATTTTAAAGGCATTATGAAAAGTGACAAGAGATAATTGGGGGGACAGCAGGAAATGTTGAATGCCAGATTCAATCCTACATCACTTAAATGAGCACCGAGGCTCAACATGTCTGGAGCACAGCTGTGAAGAGTGTGATTTCTAAAACATAGAATCTTTAACCTCTGCACTTAAGTCAGCTATTAGTCTTTTCAAACTACTGCACCCCACAATTTATCACCAAAATATGTCAAACATACGTAAAAGGCTGTGAATATTACAGGTTTAAGTGAGTAATAATGTGGAATTTGTGGTGCCATTCTAATGTTCTGCTGTCATTTCGGTCTTTCTTAACTAATATCTGATATCATATAAGTCCATTGTTTGAATAAATAAGCATTTATAAACCCCTACAAATGAATTACTTTCACAAATGATATTGTAGTTGTTCTATATATCTGGCATAGAAACTATTTGAAATGCGGCAAGTGTCTTTGAAAAGTAATAATCGTCTTCCAAAACTGGAGGGACAACAGTAGAAGTTTTGCTATACCCCTGGTTCCATTAACATTATGGATTTATTCGACACGGCTGTTGAAATCCACCCCTTGCATGTGTTTTTAAATTACTTTTAATAAAAAACCCAAACACTGGCTGCTTCAAATATGATTTATCTGGGTGGCTGGTCTGAGATGGTTGAGAGTAATAGATTCATTCAGGAGGGGGTTCGATCCAATAACCCTCTGATTACCGCTCCATTAGCCCCGTGTCCCAGCTTTCAGCGCGATGCACCCACTGGGATGAGTGCTGCTGGAAACAAGCTTAGTCATCTGCAGTTTCAGAGAAGCTCTTCATAGCACAGGGGAAACTATACTCTTGTGTGTTCATTATTTTTCTCTCCTAATCCCTTTTTTTCCTCTCTGCTATTCCTACCATAAGTAACGTGTTGGCTTGCGGTCTGAAATCTCTTTGATCGTCCCTCATGATGTGGGTTTGTGAAAGCATTGTCTGGGGTTTTCAGGTGAGCCTAAACCTGTGTACTTTTCCCTCTGGCTCTCGCTGTTTGTCCTTTATTATCTTCAAATAATCCTTTCATCCGTCTCGTTTTCTCACCAGACTCTCCGGGGTGCATTGGTGACAGCACTGTCCAACCAGCGGCCTGAACCTGCCCAGGAACGGAGCCACGCTTTTCAACTTCCTCTTGATTTTCACACCCCAGGACAGCTAGCAAAGAAAACACACACAGACACACAAAAACAAATAAAAGGGCTCGGCACAACACTGAGGATAAAGAAAAAAACTGGATTTGAAACCGATGCCGAGTGTTAAATGCGTCAGCGCATCTGACGCATTTTTCAAGCCGAGATAAGAAATGATACTCTCGCCAGCAGTGAGGCCCTTGTCTTGGTACTATTTTCAATTTTATCTATCTTATCATCTCTATATTTGTTTCAAATTTTCCGACATCAAAAGCGGGACAGATGCCAACGTTTGGGGAGGGGACATCAAATCTGTTCACGAGTGGATGCTACGCAGATCCTGCGATTGAATCGCAAATAATTTGGGCCTTTGTGACACGGGCGGCGTCGCATTGAACAGGAGCATCCCCTGATAGGTTTCTACAGAAGATGACATCAATTGAAATTGATAGCAATCAAAACGTTTTAGCGCAGACAGATAAGAGACAAAGAGGAGACAGCAGGATTGATTATCATAATTTAAAGCTGTCTCTACAATGGACGCAATTACAAAGTCTCTAATCATCTGTGTGGGAAATATCACTTACAGTAATCAATTATTAAATAAGACTGCATAATGGATAGAGCCCCGGCACCCAGGTTAATTCTTTTAATCTCCATCTTAAAGGAAAATCATTTCTTCTGGTAATGTTTCATTAGCTTGGGCTCACAGGTACTCACAGGTACCCCGTGCCTTTGGTCAAGTGTAATAAAAGCACAAGATTATAGCCTGACAAGCCGAGAAACTGCATTACGCTGTAATGTTTTCATTTAAATTCACGTCAGCTGTACTGCAATTTCAGACCAGATGATAAACGATTACCTTGGTTTAGACTAAAAAAGACATGAAATCAAGATATTAAACTAATTCTAAATAAACGCTCACTAAACCTCTCACTAAACTTCAAAAACATCATAAGAAGTTTGGCAAAACAAAAGTAACCACTGAAATCCATTTACTTACAATATAAAATGTGAGTATGGGATGAAAAGTCCAAGCTCAGCACAGTTTAACATCTATTTGGATAAACAAGAATTTTTCATGGCACTGCACAGAAAATGTTCTATTCAGCTTAATAACAGACCAAGAAAAAGAGAAAATAGCTTAAACACTGAATTTGAGGAAGTCAATAATTTGGTAGATCCACCATTACTTCAGGGAAAAAGCAACAAGTACTTTTAATGTGACAGCATTTTAAACTTCAATCTTGACCAGGTGAGTACATCTATGTCTTGCACCAATTTGACCGATTATAAAATGATTTTTAAAAAATCGTTTTGAGCTCACAATGGTTCCTGCTTTTGACTGTGCCTGTTTTTACTGGCACAATGTCGTGTATGTGCATTCATTACTGGAGACATGAGTTACCTTATACCTAGTGCTGTGCTTTGAATCTGATTATGATAATCTTCGTCATTATAAACAAAGATAAGATTTTTCAATCTGATATGGGGAAGCTAATGAGCCAATCAAAAATGGATTACACTTAAGGTCATTGTGATCAGCGTTTTAAGGGTATGAGCTTCTGTGGGAATTATCATAGAGCTGTTTGGCTTCGCTCAAACGGAACCCAATTCCAAACAAATTTGCAAATGATAAGGAGCCAGATCTGTTGATTCAGAAAGCGTCTCAGTCTGTTATATCTACAGTGGTTGCCATGGTAATGACTTCACAATTTCATGACACAAAACCCATCTGATTTCAAAACCAGATTTCAATGTGAATGTGGTTTGAACCCGCTTTGTTAAATCTCTTTATTTCAAAAGATTTTTGCTCGCCTGCCTTCACAAAGCCTTCTGCAATGTTTTTTTATTAATGTCTCATCTTACATTCTTTCTTTTCCTCGCTTTTAAACAGTAGCTCATTATTTGTGTTACGAAACCAACCTGCCCAAGAATAATAGCACTACTAGGTGATCAAAGACAATTCGAGAACCCTCAAGTGGACGGATCCCAGATAATCTTAAATATACTATTCTCAGTTAACAGGAAGTCAGCAGCTCTAAGGGGCTGAAGCAACACTGCCAACTTCAGCTGTGAGAAGATGGCACAGCGTTTAGACTAATAGTTTGCAGCTGGTTTGAGTTATGAATTTAATTATGTTCTAGAAAGTAAGTGGAGGGGCCTAATGAAAAAACAGGCAATGAAAGATCTGATCCTAAATTCAACAGATCTGATTCTAAGTGCATAAAAATTGGATTTATACAGACATTGACGTTGCTGACTGATGGTTATTAGTGATGCCAATGTGAAAAAAGACTGACAGACTGAATTAAATAATACATGAATGACCATGTTTACACACACAAGAATAAAACAATGAACCAAATATTGGATCTTCATTATATATTAATCATGCAGACACATTATTTTAAATATTTTATAACAGATCATTTATTTAGTTCTGCACATATGCATTCATAAAGTAACTCTAAAGAGTGATGAGAAAACTTTTGAGAAAAAAACAAGAAGCGAACATAATCAATATGCAGACAGACAAAAGTACTATAAAATCTCATATCTGAAAGGTTCATTGGCTCATTTTTTCATTATAAATTGTATGGTTTTAAGCTCCTGTAGCTCAGTGGTAGCATTGCCTTAGCAGCGCAAAAGGTTTTGGGTTCAAATCCCAGGGAACTTGAGTGTACTGTAAGTAGCCTTGGATAAAAGTGTCTGCCAAAGGCCTAAAAAAGTTCAAGTTCTGTTGTCTTCTGACATACATTGTTTTGTTTTACATTTACACATTAACCTCTTGTATGACAGTAAGCTCATGCAGGACCTCATGTGTTAAGTGTAAGGATTTACCGCAGGCTGCTTGGGCTGGAAAATTAGAGTGTTTTCACTGGAAGCATCTCCACCAGACAGGTGCATGTTTTTGAGGATAAATTACTTCCACCCTCAGAAGAACGATTAATAGGAAAGGAGTTCTAGATAACAAGAACCAAAGGCATTTAGTGTCCATGACTGTAAGGTTATAATAACAAAAGCTATAGAATGAACTAACTATTAGCAAATTTGAACCAGTGAATAAATAATGATAGATCAGTTTTTGGGAAACTGCTCCTCTAAGAAAACAATCTTACTGCATCGTTACTGATGACATTGAGTGCTGACCAAATCTAAACCACAAAAGCAGCATTAATATTGAAATCCGGACAATCAGCTTCTCTCCTCAATAACAACAGTGCAAGCATAAACAAGACCCTGCCTAAAATCTCATTCTCTCCTTCACCCTATAAAATTCATTATGCTTCTCTCTGTGGCTGAGAGTGCCCTGCCTTACTATTCATCAAAATTTGCCCCTGTAGATACAATTATTGCAGGGCCAGTCATCTCCATATCTCTTGTTAGACCTATTTCCATTCCTTACTCCTATTCTCCAGTGCAAATCAATATCTAGAGAGCTGCCTACCAACACTGCCTTTTTGGGTATCATAGTCACACGTTATTTGAAGTGGATTTTTAAAGATTTCTATGGTTGATTCTTTATTGTTAAATACAGTTCATCAAAACTGTACATGTGGAAAATCCAGCATTGACTAACTTCTAATACGCAGACAAACTCGGTTTGTATATGTGCACAAAGAGTTTCATTGCTCAGGTAAACAGCTGCATCTCTCTCATTTTTCATTAATTATAAGCCAACAGGTAAAGAGTGCTGCCAAAAGCGATAGCAAAAATGAGACGATTCACAGGGACATCACTGAACTGACAAGCAGTCAGGGACAAAAAAAATGAGTCATTTTATTTATGCAGTAAATAACTTTTGAATTCTGTAACTTTAAAAGCATTTAGGGTAAAAGAAAAAAAACACTTTATTTAGTGACATTGTGTTCCTCCCCAAATGATGTTATAGACATATTACAAAAGGCTGGCATGATGGTAATTTAAGGAAAAAACTTGTGAAAGAATTACCAATTAAAATAATATGGCATAAACTTAAAAAAAAATAAAGAGGCGAGATTAACAGCAGGAATGGGCCACGTCTTACTACCCACACAGGTGACGTGACTCATGAGTGAACATCTGAAACGCGTGAGCCAGAGCGACCTCAGGCGCAGACGTTATCAATATAAACGCGTACAATAAAAAAACGCACCGCCCACCAAAGACATATTACAGATACATAAAAGACCGTATTTTTATTTTCTCGCTCTGTGGCGCACGTTCCCATCAAAAACGACATCCATTTTTTTTTATAATATAACACAAAAAATTACGCCGTTCATCTCATCCAGCCTCATCAGCAGCAGTTTTAGCACGATCACCAAACTTTTCTACTTTGACAGAAGACAAAACAAGAGCAGAGCACGGCTTTGGCTTCTTTAAGTGCTGTTATCCATTATGGAGATTTTGAACTGAGAGAATAATCATTTCCCAAAATATCGACGCTGTCATTCAAAATAATATTAAGTGACCGCTGGGTAAAAGGGATGACACAGCGTTTATATGGGGGAAAACATCAAGCTAAGAAAGCCAAATATGACCTCGTGCTTCCTACAGTAAAGTCCGTTGTCCACAAAACAGAACAACATTTCACACTGTCCATAATTTACGGATTTAATTTATTCATTCAAGACACAGAACAAAAGCAACAATTTGACCAAAAGCGCTCGAAAAAGAGAAAAAATAACAGACACCAACACTTACCTGCAGCAATTAAAGTTGTTGTTTAGCTCATTCGCACAACATCGCCCCCTACGCGTCATGACGCATAACTGTTTAAGACACAATCGCCTGCACCCATTTGCTTCCAACAGGTGTATTATTGAATAAATGTGTAGCATTTTCTTCCACGGTCTTTGCATTAACTCACATACCTTCTACTGTATTATAAATAATCCTATTATACCTGTACAACAACAAGCTTGACTTGACTGAGTACTATCTGTATGTCTATCTTTTTACCTGCCTGTCAATTCACAACCACCTTAAGACCCACATTAATCCCAAAACAACTGCTCTGTGACCTTCACCATCCATCATGTGTCTTATTTAATTCTGACAAACTCCAAAGCATCCTCACTTTCTGTTGCATCCTTGAGCATTATTTTATTTTATTTTTTTACATTGTTTTTTTGTCCTCCCTTTTGTCTTATATATCTGAGGAGGACTGGTTCAGATGTCCAATGTTAAATAAGTCATCATATTTCCCTATACCTTTCTAAAATAAGTTAACAAAAGTTTGTACAACTGGCAAAGTAAAGCTAAGATCAGACTATGCTATTAACGTTACCATCATCTTGTCTCACAACCAGCCAACAAATAATTTATTTTTGAATTTTATCTTTTTTATTTAAGGTCATAGTGTGTTTACTTTAAACCATCATGTCTAGTCCTGGGCTGTGTCTTTTACTTTTTTGATAAAGTGCCATCTGTTTGGCATAAGATAATGTCACCTGATACATAAAAGGCCAGCTGCCTAGGTAATAAGAAATGCTCACTGATTGCATTAGCAAACACTGTTTCATTTCAGTCCAGAACCTTGGAACCCTGAGACAGTAGTGGATATATTATTATAGGCAAAACACGATTAAGTTACTATAATAAGAGATTATCTTTAAAGTCTTATGACAAAACATAATTAAAACAGGATTTATAAGAAAGATTTTGACATTTTTCAGCATGCGAAAGTCCTGAGAACATTTTGCTATGGAAAAGAATCACAGTAAATAACTCTAAAATATGTTTAGGGGCTTAGAAACATTAAATGCCCCTTGTTGTGTCTCCTGTTTGTATTTTCCCACTTCTAAGGTGGTGAGCTATACAACAGCACTACATAGATTCCTAGTGCAAATCATATCAACCAAAAAGGCCTCAAAATAGCTGAAGTGCTGCAAGCAATTTTACATGACTGTGTGTGATTGCCTGTATGGTATACTGTATGTATGTGTATATAGGTGACACCATTAATTTACATTCTTTAAAAGGAAATTGTGTGATGTCAACATCAGACACATCAGACATTGCATAGTGCAGGTACCTTTTACACAATACAGAATTATGTGCGTTTACTGCAGAGTTGTGTGCACTATGTAGGTGTAAAAGTGGGTGCTTACAAACGAGCTCCTCCTCCTCTATTTCCCATTTTTTCTCATCTCACCCCTGGACCTTTTAGTGATTTTTGCTTTTTATGTATAGAAAAGCCTTTTGTGCCCTTTGTGGTTTTCTCTTCCTCTCCAAAAACATCATCGTCACCCACATTCATATCAAATATGATATGTGAGTACATAAATTCAAGCACACACACACACACACACACACACACACATATAAATATATATGTTAATGTATGGCCAACACATTGTCAACATAAAATGTAAACTTTAATGTTATATGTTCAAACTCTTTATAGACATATATCAGATTTATGTATGTGGTATTAAAAAATTTAAAAATGATCTTTTTTTAACAATTTTAACAACTTGGTTTGGATATTGTGGCATACGGTCATTTATTGAATTGTTTGATAGTTTGATAGGCATGATTAAAAAGAAGGTCCTGCTATTTGTCTGTTCTGTCTATATTAAATGACAATATAAAGGCTTATAAACTTCAGGCTACAATAAAAGCCATCATCACCCCCCAAAAAAGATTAGTTGCTTAGCAAGCGAGGAACTAAACATCCACTGCCAGCACAGTGAATGGATCACCAATACAGTTTGTAAGTCATTGTGCTGAGGAAACAGCAATAGTATGACCATAAAAAGGCTAATATTGTACTCATTGAGAGCTACTGATGTGTTGCTTGCACTGGGTGTAATGAATGTAGGCTTATATTTTATAATAAAGACAGAATCACATGGAACTCAATAAATCTGAAGAGAATAAGTTTCAATACCACTTAGAACTGGGCACAGAGTAATGTACTGGCAAATACCCAGCCTGTATGCTATTTGGGACAAATCAATAGGTTAACATGGTGCTCTTGACCTTACCCTTTCAGGATACTTCAGAAAACCTATTAGCATCGAGCAAATCTCAGTATATGTGGGGGCGAAAGAGCGCGAGAAACACAGATTGTTGTTTGTGTGTATGTTTGTGCGTGTGAAACGTACACCACTAATATCCTATCAGCAAACTAATACAGCCTCTTCCCATCATTATCCAGACAACTGCCTGATAAGCCACAATTCCTGTGGGCTCCGATGAAGCATCAAGAATCGGAAATAGATTGGAATTGGGAATCACTGGCATGGAAGGTAGGTTACTAATTGTATAGCAGTGGTAATTAATGAGAGAAAGAGAGGTTTAGAAAATCCCTAGAGGGGTTTGCCGAAGGGAGAATCTAAGAGGGTTCTAATTACTGCAGATGACGTGAGAGGATAATGACCACTACGTTACTGATATTGATGTGTGAGTGTGTGTTTGTCAGAATGTAATGAATGCCTTTACAGTTGTGTTTTTCAAAGCTGTTCTTGAAGTCTCGAGTTGTATATAATTATGTTGTTAAACAAACTTGCTGTCGGGGTTAAAAAACAGTGGATTTGTTTTGAAACATGGTCAGTGCTTAATAATAGTGTCATTAGAAGTAGGGTGAATATTTTTCTTTATGCGGTTGGTCTCGCACCTGTTTGTTTGTATCCCTCTTTAATTATTTACCCCCACCTACATCTATCATTCCTAATACCCCACCCCTCCTTCCTTATCAAGCCTATTTGATGAATTTGTTCCACAGAAACACTGTCACGTCACAGGAGATCTATTGCGCTGCTTCACTAACCTGCAACTGTAGACAAATAGGGGATTTTGGAAGAAAAAAAATTGTAAAGCAATAGGACAAGTTGGAGTCGCTTTATCCATAAACATGCCAAGAATTGATTTCCTTGGATGATTCGACAGGCTACGCACATGGTCATGGGAGACCTTTTACATTTTACATTTTAATGGCCTTGGCCCCCTCCTGTCAAATCATCTTCATGACTGCTCCCAATTTTCCAGCATTCCTTTTGGAGGATTAATGTTTGTAGTTTTGGAAAAACAGCCCAACATGAATATCTTGATAAGGCACAGCTTTTGCAACTAATGCTTTCTTTTCTTTTTTTCTAGTTTGCCTCCCAAAAGTTTATCTTTTCAATGTCATGTTGTCCTGAAAAATAGCATAAATAGCTTTGGTTTGTGCACAAAGTGCGTTTGGACATCACAGTGAATAACTGAATATCTCTAGAGCACTACTTTACTGTGGATTATGCACAGACAGACATATACAGTATTAACTTCTAAAATCTTTAACTGCACGAGCAGCCATGTAATTGAACTTATCTCATGGATTCCATTTTTTCAATTCCCTGTTATTTATTGCCCTCTTACATCTTATATATTCCGGCTGATCTTTTAAAAGCACTGATTACACAACTAAAGTGATCAGATGATTTCAGACGTTGTTGAATATGTGACCTTGCGGCTGTATAGGATAAGCTGGCCAACACTTGGCAATCAGCCAGCCATGAGAGCATGTATAAAAAAAGCTTAGCCTTTCTGTCATGCTGTCATACTGATTGCTAATGTATGCATGCCAGTGATATCACTCTTAACAAAAGAGAAGGTCCTTTCAACTGCGTCTTTTATCAGAATAATTAAAACAAGCTTCTGTTTACTTTGCTTTGGCTGCACAACCCATTTTAATTCATGCATGTGTAAATCTGTATTTTATTGCAATATAGATGTCTGTGTAAGCTTCTGTCTGAATAAATCTGTGATACTTTTTAGACAATAGCATTTTTTCTTGGAAACAAATGTAGTTTTTTGTCTCAAGGAAAAATTTTGAATTACAAAGAAATGGCTCACTTTAAGCTTAACGCTTAAATTTTTTTTTGCAACTATTTTAATGTGAAGTTTTATAAACAGCAAACCTTTTAAAAGCGATGATTATGCCCATAAATAAGCATTCTGGGTTGAAGAACCATCTGTGCAAACATCAGGAAAAGAACAGATGATGAGTCTAGCATGTTTTAAATTAGGGTTATTGCAAAAATATTCCTCTTAACTTAATGATACATAATCAGCCATTATCAACACGAACATTCAATTGATAAATCTGCTGTGCATTATAAGAATAGCATATGTGTCGGGCTGCACGGAAACTGAGCTTGCAAAACCCTCCAGATAGCGATTTGCAAATTAAAGCCTTTCTTCTACAAATAGGGAGAAGTGCTGTGTTTATCACATTTTATCATATTTAATATTTCCACATATTTTCCCCCACATTCAGTGGGGAGATTCTGTGTGATAAATTTTAAGATACATAACGTCTTTAATGTATTCCAGCCCACAGATACAATAATTCCCTCATATGCATATGACAGCTGCCCAATGGGGCTTCTCAATACAGTGAAAAGTTAGTTTTAACTTATTCAAAGCAAAAATATACATGAACTTTTTGGTACACTGAGCTGTGTATATTATAAAATGTCCAGCAGCACAGGGATAATTCATAATTCATGAAAAGCTTGTATTGGTGACTTTTTTGGTCCATAAAAACACATTCTGGTACAGATCTAAAGTGGAACTATGTCCCCTCCTCTCATACATTCTAAAAACACATGCATTACATTGCAAGTCATGTAAACACATAAACACCCAGAAAGTATGTGAGATCAATCACAAGAAGTCTGATCTCAGATGTCTATTAATTCACTGTAGTCTCAAACTTCATTGTCAAACAGTGGCTAGCACTGACCCTATGTGAACATCGACTCGGAGTAACTTTTTGATCAATTGAGGAGTCTGGGTTCAAGAGTTCAAGACTCTAAGAGTTCATATTGAGGGCTGATCATTGGGACAGAAACCTTGATGGTCCTAAGGCATGACAGAAATAATGCTGCATCAGTGACACAGAGAATAAAGAGGGAAGGGCATAAAATAAATCAAGGGAATTATAGACCAGCAGACAGCCGGGGAAGCGCAAACAGCACACTGCCTCTGAACCTGAAGTTTCTGCAGTCTGCTGAAATATCAGGATATTTTCATGCAGGGGGAGGTCACCAGGCAGAAGGTGTTTGTTATGATTGACATTATTGGCTGATAATTTGCCTTCAATGATTTCGTGTTAAGGCACAGGATGGGCAATATTGTGCTGATGGAAACCCTGGATCTCAAATTTTAAGTATTTTTTGTGATGCTGCAATGTCAAAGCACATCACTACAACACCTGAAATATATTAATAATACACAATAATAAGCAACACTTTTTTTAATATCATAAAAGTGAATGGGCACTGGAGCAGTTAAGAAAAGGATACAACCTCATGTCATGTTAAACTTCGCATCTTTGCATATGTTAAATAATAGCACAGACATAACACAAAATCTGACACAACTTTAATGAAAAACTTATAAGCAGTTCTCTATAGATGCATATTTAGCATACAAACACCATTTAAACACTAACTGACCAGCAAAAAAGGTTCGGATGTTACAGAAGGGGGAATATTTCCTTGATCCAGGTCTTATGATGAGCTCCATAAAACAAGGGTGGGTTGATAATCGTCTAATACAATCAGTCCAGAGGCAGACATGTGAGTCTAATCTACTGCGGGCACAAACATTAAACACATCAAAACAAGAGATAAAAATATTCTTCATTCCTGGGGAAGAGAAAAGAGCGTGACACCAGGACATTAAGAAGAATGTCTTTAAACTCTGTGCCAAATAAACATGACAAAGCAAAGACTAAAAAACAAAGACCACAGCATGTGTATAAAAGACGAGGTATTACGTGTGCACATGTGTTTGTTTGCTTGGTTGTGTGAAATAGACTTTTGTTTGCAGATTTGCTTAACATTCTGTGGAATATTCAAATATCCAAAAGTTAAACAGAGACAATTCTGCCTTAAGAAACATCAAAGATTGTTGAAAACAAGCTATAGTAAAAGGACTAAAGAAAATCTGGACAGTAGAGTGCAACGTGCCTGACATTTAATAAAATCTTTATGGTTTATTATGTTTGTAATGGCTGATTAGAAAATCATTTTCTGGCTGTTTTGAAACTGGTGTATTTTTTTATGTTCTCCTGTGCCAGCTTAATGCGCAGAGCCAGCCTCAAGATGCCATCAGTGAGTTGATTTCCTGAAAAGAGTAGTGAGAGAAGTTTTCTGTGAGTTTGCGTATTCTAATCAGCACCAGTAATTAATACTGGCCCAACCAATTGTTTGGGGCGGGGCTCCCTGTTTGTCAAAGGATTGTTTGGGGATGCCATTGAAAAGTTCTGTTTGGTAACTCAGAAATGACACACTTCACTTTTATAGATTACGGTATATAAAAAAGATCTGTTATTACAGTTTCTATGAAGTCTCATCAGGATGCTAATACCCCAGGTAGACATTAATCATGCACCGCTCTCGTGGGACCAAAACACATTTTTTTATAAACTATACATATGAATAAAAAATTCATGAGTTCTGAAGTTATAAAAAATTACCACAATGCTGATGTCACAGTCAGCAGAATGGATTCATGGGAGACCACTTCTCTTCTTGTAAGAAGGCTTTCAGGTGTAAAATGGATCAAACTCTCCTTAGGACTGCATATTGATGAGAAGCACAATAAAGAGAGAGAAAAAGATAAGATGAAGCTTGGTATATGTGTGTGTGTGTGTATGTATGTATATACATACATATATATATATATATATATATATATATATATAAAGTATAATACAAGTATATACAACAACTGTAAAGAATGTCTGTTATCCAGTGATTATAAGACACATTCTTTGAAAAGAACATGTCAGTATTAGTATGCAGTACAAGTATGCAGTATGCAGTACAAGTAGTTTAATTTCACCAAAAATCTTCTTAGACTTTCATGCAGTGAGTTCAGTCCATACATATTTTCATACACAGCTGAAGAGCTAGACTACAACTCCAACACACTGAGATAATGACTGAAATGACTGAATTATTAATTCCTTTCCTGCTACTATGATTTCTGTAAAAGAGCTCCAGCACTGATACAATCAGCCAGTAATATATTATCCTTAACATGCTATGATTTCCGCCCTCACGGCTCCTTTAGAGTCTGCAGGAGATGATTAAATGTGTCTTGGGATGAAACTGGTTTGTCTGTATTGTTTTTAAATAGTGCTGACTGGACTGAAAGGAATTGAGCCATGTTTATCATTAAAGATCCTACACATGCAATAAAACTCATCTAGAGAGAAACTGTGGCGCTTGCAGTTGCATTCCTCTGGGAAGGCAGCATCTCCAAAGCTTCCCAGCACAGTGCTTCGGAACGTTGAGCTGGTAATTATCTACCATTAAGCGGTATACAGTAGAACAGAAGGCTGCAGAATGAATGTGTGTGGGAATCTGAGAATTTTGTTCGTGTAGGAATACCTATAAAGTTTAAAACAGATTGTTCTCTTCAAAGTGTCCCTACTGCATTAAACCAAGTGTGTAATTTTATTATGGATAGGAAGAATGAGAGGTTAAATTAAAAGCAAAGTTGTGAAGTTGTAGAGAATTAAAAGTTGTAGAGGATATATGGATTCAGCGGCAATGTGGTGAACTTTCCGAATGAATAAGCAAAATTCCTTCTTTGACTCTTTTCTCTTTCTCTTTTCTTCCTTTTTACACAGATTGGAGATAAAAGACATACCTACCACAATCTCTGGATGGTGAACTATGGCTGTAAACATCTTTGTTGAACTTTTGGTGAACCCCATCGCCAGGCCTCATCAAGGGCCCCTGTAACTCAAGGGCCATTAACCTCCACCATGGCCTGTGTTTACACAATGTGCTGTGCCATTTCAAAATCGGTTAGCTGAATTCTCTCTCATTTATTTTGAATAGATACAAGAAAGAAAAAAATGGCAACCAAATCAGTGATATAAAGACAAAAGTACATAACACCAAAATACTTTTCAAATTACTTTTTTACACTGAAACATAATTTTCTCTGTGAGAAATGATGAATGTAGCATGAAGTTAAGTCAGGCTAACCAAGTCACAGAAGCTATACAGACATCTATAACAACACTGTGGCTCTGTAGCACTGTAGCTATTAGACATAAATACTTCCTGACATGTAATCCACCCTTAAGTAGTCCTAAATCTTCACTCTGTTAAGGAGGAAATAATCTCTTCACCTCACCATTCTTCTATAGTAGTCACCTGACATCTTACCCCTCAACCATTGAATTTTATTCACTGTCAATGTATTGAGCGGTCCTGTTATAATCAGACATTGTCAGGATTGTTCGTGAGATCAGATCCCCTGACTGCATTTAGCCCTTTGCTGATAGGCGTCTGTTAAAGATCTGTCTATAAGGTCTGTACCATCTCCAGTCTGGCTTTGAATTGCTGTGACTGACAGCAAAGAAATACCGCAGAGAGAACAGACCTCAGTAATGCAGCCTCCCATTAGTAGCCCATGCTATGTAACTGATAAACATCTTTCATTTTGGTATGGCATTAGTATATACACTGATAAGTATTGAGAACGGTTTCTATGAAGTTGGAATGGTGTGATAAATGTAGGCTTTATCAAAGCACAACACTACTTCCTGTTGAAACAGATTCCGAGAGGCTGAAGGTATCCGAGGAAAAGTGATGACAAAAAATAGGATGTAGTTTTCCATTATTAGGTTTCATGGGCTGGTAATTCAAAAAAGCAACAGAAAACATGGCCATCCCACTGTGATTGTTATACAACAAGATCAAACCTAAATGTATCAAGGCATGTCAGCTTTAAATTCTTGTATTAAACTTGCCTTGAATTGTGTGTTGAATAAAGATAAATGTATTCATAGGAAACACACTCAATGTAACCCACTACAAATGTAACTGCTATCCTGTGGTATAAGAATCAAAGACAAATTTTTAACTGTCAGGAATAATACATAGTGTTTAAAGCAAATGTCTTATTGGGGCCTGGATTAAAATGAATACTTTTCATTAAACTATATTGATAAGCTGATAAGCCAAGAGTGGTCCTCAAGTGGATACTTTCATGAAATTATGTTTCATCAATTTTAAAATTCAGCCTTGCAATTTAGTACAATTGCCACAGACCTCATGACAACATCTTGTGTAATAGCTATTAGTGACTTTAAACAAACAACCTAGAGGTAGGCTAAACATTTACAATCCCCCTGCATTAAAAGTCAGACTGGACTCCTGCTTTATATTATATGATGATAAATACTATATTCTTTGTTGAAAATGTATCACAAAATAAACCAATCACACGCTTTCCTCAGGCAGAGATAGAACAACAATTGACCTATTATTCTATTGCTTTCTGTGCTTTTATAGTCTCTCTCATTATTTCACAAGCAGCAAACAGTTGATCTTGTCATTGTCATTATCATGCTACCAACAGTGTATTAGAAACAAAATACCGGTATTGCAATGTATTTCATTTCCAAACATGTGCCAAATACTTAAGAAAAATCCCAGCTGAAAGAGACAGAAAGGAAACAGAGAGAGTGAAGGTGACAAAAATGATTGTAGACAACCATGAGAGAGCTTGACTCCCAGGAATAAAGGAGAGCAGAAATGATTTCAGATGTATTTAAACATCACAAACTCTGTCTAAATAAAAAGACACTCAAAAAAAGAATAAAACAGGCAAGGAGTGCCAGAGAGCAGAGCAAACGTGGCACGTTGAGAGAGATCTAAAAATCTCTTCTGGTTTAGTCCAGCAGGAAATGTGTGAATGAGAGCTGTTTAAATTGGAGCTCACATTGGGGATCAGTCAGTCATAAGTCACAACAGGCCTCAGTTGTAGCAGTGCAACACAACAACACACTCTGTCTGATCACAGTCCAAATCTTTCACCTGAAGATTTCTGATTTGGATGAAACACAATATCGGCCTTATGTTTATAGCAATGCTAAAACCTTTTTCTGAGATGTTACTGTGAGATTTATTGTTTTGCTGTTATAGGATCATAACTTCAATGAAATAGCTCAGAGTGTGAAACAGTCACTTATGAAATGGGATTCTGTGTGTATTGATTAAGCATCCGATCCTAAGAGGAGCTGTCAGTTGGCAGAAAGTGATACAGAGGGTTTACAGGCAAAGCTTTTAATGCTAGCATTTGATTTGCTCTGCATATATGATAATTGTGCCCTTGTCTAATCTAGTGTTATTAATAATTTATGTAATTATTAATGTATCCAGGGCTCTCACTTATAGGAAAGGTGGTACTAATTCCAGGGGATCATTGATCCAGTGGGGCCCAGAAACACTTCTAGGGTTCTTTATATAATTAAAGTCACAATTAAAGTCTCAAAATGTCAATTTTTTTTTATTAAAGATCACAATGGAAAAAAGGAGTCTTAAGTTTTCGCCTAAAAACTTAAAATAATAAATTTTCCTCAAACAGGTTCATTGCAAACTGATTAACATGCGGCAGTCGTTAAATCCGTATAATATATATATTATGATATATTAAATATAGTCTATATATAAAAATATAAAATAGTCTATATATTTATCATTTTATTTTCAACTTTACATTGTCTGTTTCCTCCAACTAGATCATCTTTTGACTCGGTACATTTCTTTTAAATTTATTCTCATCTCGTCTGGTACAGAGAGAAGTAGTGACTAATATTGGTGCATCTCTCTCTCACTCAGCCAATACTGTGCATCTGTCCCGTATGTTTTCCCAGTGTCTCATCCCCCTCTCTCTCTTTCCTTCAGGGACGGATGATGGCATAGTGCCTCCTCTTCCTCTGCCAGCTGCAGCTTACAGAGTGCCATGCTGACACCCCAAATGGGCTCTGGCCTCAGAATAAACACACTTAATTATTGTACAAACCATCAGTTGCCAGTCTTCAATCACAAACATGTACACACACACACAAGCAATTGTTTGTCATTATTCACGGTGAGCTGGCTGCTCAGTTCTGGGTCTTGAATTTAGACCACTTTGCAGGAGCGTAACACTGCCTATGTGCCATACTGAACCATAAATGTCAAACCTAATTTACAGTGTCTGCCAGGGCAAGACTGACTTGAGCCTGCAGCATCCCATGCTGTCCACATCACCATTAAAATAACTATCTTTAGTCACTGTACAAATACAGAAAGAAGTAATTTCATATAGTGTTTGTAGACTTAAACTGTTATTTGACATTTGTTTACCTCACATAATAGTCACAATATTTGGTGCATTGGTACTGTTAAAGCGACAGTTCACCCCAAAATTAAAATTTGGTAATTTATTCACCCTCATTTTCCAAACATTAAATCTTCCATGGAGCACAAAGGGAGAAATTCTGGAGGAAAATTAAAACTAATGAGGACTGAATTGCACAGAAATGAGTGACCAACACAGTGACTCAGGTCTGAAGTTATCAGAGACCATCAGTCAGGCAGACTCTTGCGGCCTTGGCAAGCCGTTATCCAGCTCAGATCTGATCCAAACATTTTCCTTAACAAATGCTAAGCCACATATTGCAAACACACGCTGTATTTCATAGTGATTATGTAAACAACTGTTTTTCTGTTCTCCTACACTTAAATGACTAATAAAATGTGACACGGTGTGGCACGCTTTTTATTATTATACTTACCAGTAAATAAGTTAAATAAACAAAAAATTTAATTTTAAAGTAACAAAAGTAACAAGAATATTATGGTATTTAAGTAGGGTAGACCATTTGGAAAGGCTAGAGAAGGCAATCCAGTTCTGAAAGCATAAGATCACAACCTCCCTTCAGAGTGCTCTCCAAAGCCAAGCCCCCTCCAACACATTAACTTATACATAGTTTGACAGGCAGGTAGGACATCCTATCATTGCATTTGGACCGAATGCACTAATTGGACAAACATTTTCTGGTCCTGTGGCTTCCACAGAAGATATATATTTATATGAATATATTTAGAAATATTAACAAAATGCTTCTGGAAAAAAAACTGCCTTAATTGAACAAGTATCTCATTAATTGACTCATTACTCATTACAAAAATTGATCTATTACTAGTAGTGTTTTACACTTAATACTACCCTATGCAACAAAACAAAGCATGTTTATCTAACAAGTCCATAAATCTGTTAGCATGCTAAATACAGTGCAATAGTAAATAAAAGCCTGCAACGCTGCAACGCAAATAAAACAGTTCGGAAGCAAAAGGTCCATTAACAGCCGCACATATCAGCACACACTTTCAGGCCTGAGTATGTGAGCCTGTGTCTTACATAAGAAGTCGGTGTGGAGTCTATTACCTCCTAATGGGTTGCTGTTAACCTTTCAGGCCTTTCACACCACAGAGAGAGAAGAAGAGAGCAGGAGAGCAGGAGAGAGAGAAAGAGATAATACTCAAGGCTAACCTTTCGAAATTTAGAGTATGAATAAGAGGAGCGAGAGAGTGATGGAGAGGGAGAGAGAGAGAGAGAGGACCCAGAAAGAAATGATGAGAGGCCTACGCGAAGAAAAGAACAGACGAGAGGAAAGGAGTGAACGCCCTGTTAAGATGAACAAGCAGGAGAGCCGCTCTCGGGAAAAATAACCTTCTTAGTATGGAGGATGGAGAGCCGTGGAAAAATATACCAGGACGGCGAGTGTGACTGTACCCGGCTCAGATACAATACTGCTCAGTGTGACAGAGAGTTATGAAAGACAGAACAGGACATTTTACGACCTCTCTCCAATCATAACATAATAGCCTAATCAGTCTCATGGCAGAGCTTTCTCAGAAAGCTCCCACACACCGTGGCTCTCAGGAAAGTCACTCGACAGCGCTCCTGTAAAATGAAATATTCCAATTCAGTTTGAGTAGATTGAACTGCCAGATCCTTCTAAAGCAATCACAGAGGAGATCAGCTTTAACATCCTGACACTGAATTATGATGTCATGTTCCACCTTATAAATTTAATTACGTGCTATATACATGCAATTTCGAACTTCGCAGCAAGATTTTTACATTTTCGGAAGAACATTTGCTAAATCAAAAGCACACCACCCTTTGGAAACCTCACATTTTGAGGTACCACTCAAGTCTGTAATACAAACTGAGTTATGGGACCAAATTCACAGTGAAATTGAATATTTGACAGTTTAAGCATGGGATATGCTTCATTTTTCAGCCTGCAGGCGAGTGTTTTACCTTTTCAGGGTGTTTGACGTATACACACTGCTGCTTTGTGATGCTCTGCCTTGCTTCAATTGCACAATGCACATGTAATGTGAAATTTGTGGATAGATGCAGCCGCAAATGAGAAACTGAAGCATACTTCTGGGCTCAGGGTGGGAGGCTTTTCCTAATTCAAGGCTTATTATGATCAATGGTAAAAGTGACGCTTGCCGTAGCATGCTGCACAAATTACAGAAATTTTACATTGTATCTATTGTGTTGCTGTATAATAAGAATTTGGCAGAGAAAAGAGAGCATTCGTCTTGTTGATTAGTTATTAGTTATAGTTTATGTGTACACGTCAGTGTCTTTGTGTCTGGCTCGTGGCTGCAATGAACAGATTTGGTTTTCATTTGTAATGCACGTCTCCAGAGCATACGAGACTTATATGTAATGGCCCGTGTGTTGTGAAACCACCATTTGTTTGGCTGACATCAAACAAATGTGAAAGCATTCATCTGGCTATGATCAATGTATTCAGCATGATGCTGGTCTTCCCTTGCTTTGCTGTTTTGTATCTTCTTATGTCACTCTATTACAATACAATACAATGCAGCTCTTTTCATTTTCATTTTTGCATCCTGGTTTGCTTCCCCGAATGAGCAAAATATTTTGTTTTTCTACCACATGTATTTTCTTCAGTCATAGATTTCTCTAACTTTCAATTTTCGTCCAGTTCCCCCCCTTCTCTCTCTCTCTGTCTCTCTCACACACCCACACACTTACATTAAATTACTCTTTACATTTAACACAACATTTTACCTCTCATCTGTTGTTTTCTTCACTCAATTTCAATTTCTTTCCTTGTCCTTCCTCTTCTGCCTGTTCATCATTGATTATCTGTTTATTTGTCTGTTTATTTGTATCTCCCTTTATTTGTTTCCTTTATTTGAAGTCCTTCCATTTTCTCCACAGGGGGCTAATCTGTCTTTGATTGATGATCTCATTTCTTTTGCGTTTGCGTTAACGCTACTTTAGTCGCAGATCATAACATATAATAAAAACAGAATGATCGCTTCTCCCAATCGCACTAATTACGGTTATAAGAAAGTGCCACATAATTATCTGCACGCAGGCAGCGAACAGAGAATAACAGATTTATTTTTCTTACCTGCCAAGAAAAAGGGACCAATAAACATTAATACAAATGAGACCTTAAAGCTGAGGGGTGTTTGGAAACTGATAAGCTTGAAACGTTTTACACGTTATATTAGAAGACTGAGAACGCTCGTTCTGATACCTCTGTCCTGCATTTATATGGCTTGGAGCATATTAAAGTAAATTCAAAACTGCATGTAAGGCACCATTGACACCTGGCATTAAGGTCTGTTTTAGATCATCAGATAACAAGTGGACAGCTGTAAATACATCCACTCACTTTAACCACTTTGGAGGTACGCATGTGAGTTGAAGTGCATGTGACCACATTGCATTCGTGGTATAAGTAGTTATCCATCACAATAAGTCACGCCTACTCACCTGTCAATCATCCGGTGCTAAAAGGGCTTTAAATCTTCTGGGTCACGTAAAGCACTGACCCACTTATGATCAGATGACCTGAGACAGATCTTAATACCAGGTGTAAACAAAGCATTAGGAGGTTTAAGGCGGAGCTGTTTTGAACTTCTTGGACCATTACACATAATCAATACATAAGCTCAACGCTGAGCCTAAGCTAGGGAACATCTTTTTTGAGCAATGGAACTGGTACAGTGTGTCTTCTGACTTTTGAAAAGGCCAGCATAAATTTGTAGGAAGATTTATGCTGGTTTCGTGCTGGTCTAGCTGGTGGACCAGCATAGCTAGTGAAGCTGGCCTGGCCTATAAAACTCAACGCATACTGTGGACCAGCTTGTCTTTGTCAGCACTTTTCATTTAAAAGTCAAATCTGTTGAACCTAAACACAGAGAGTTTAAGAAAAATTCTGTAGTGACTCACTTTCCTCATTGATTAGATACTTTTAAACTCAGAGCTTGAAGTTCATTGAAAACTAATTGTTAAGTCTAATTGTGTGGAAAATGGCAAGAACAGTTAGTACATCTGGTGAAGGGGTGAACAAACTTCAGATTCAGAGCACGGGGAATAGATTATGTTTAAGGAATAACAGAAAGAAAACATTTAAGCCCAAAAACTGACATATCGATAATTTAAGATATTTCATCTGATGTTTCTCAAGTAATCCCAAACTGATACAGCATGTGTGCTACAGCTCACACCTTTTATGAATATATGTCTCTGTGGTACACAGCTGAAGACCAGCCTGTATTTCATGGTAAAGTACATTCCACCTGGGTATACTGGGTTGGAGATTTTTCTGTGTCCATTTTTAAACCTTGTAGTTTTGAAAGAGATTTGGGAATGAGATTTGAGACTATATTGACAATTTCAAATGCTAAATAACATTTTAAACATATTCTCTTGTTCCACAAGAAGTAGAGCGTTTCTCTGTTTGAGTAAAAGTGAATTGCCTGGAAGAAGATATGGTTTCACAGGCAGTGTCCTTATGGGGTTGTGCAAGTGGGAAAAGAGGAACAAAAGAATTGAAAAGAAGAAGTACCTCTCATTATTAACCCTTGCAGACTACCAAACAGGTACCAAATGAAGATTTAGTGACTGTGTGGGTCTGCGGTTTGGGTCGTGAGTTTGCACGCGTGGGATGGGAATGTCATTTTTAATCACAATTAATGTCGGCTCTTATGGTAAAGCTGGTGAGAGATGCCTGAGGCAAGTGGCAGAGGTCCCTGTCTGTCCTGCTCTATCTGTCTTCCTCCTTCCCAATGAGATTCCTTATCCCAGAGCTGTTGAAGAGAAAGAATCTTAACCTGAAGAAAAGAGAAACGAGATCTCTCTGATATTTCTATAGTCTTACTTAGACATTAATAAGATTAAATAGAGAGCGAATTGAGAATGTTTGTTACATGTAAAGAGCATCCACCAATAAAAACAAATAATGACAGATGAGATATTTATTCTCTTTTAAATATCAATAGTTTCTCTAAGACATTATTGAGACTGCATGGAGAGCAAATTGTGAAGATTCAAGACATGAATAGAGTGTATTCTGCCGGTGAACTCCTCTATACATTACTGAAATTCTGAAGTATTTTACACCCACAATTTATTTGCATTTCTCATCTTTGTGTAATGCTGCTCTCACCTATTGGTCATTTATCTCAACCTGGATTGATTTGTCTTTAAAGGAATGTTCTGGGTTCAGTACAAGTTAAGCTCTATTGACAGAGTCTGTGGCACAATACTAATTACCATAGAAAATAATTTAAATAATTTAAAAATAAAACTGGTCCCTCAGTTTAAAAAACAAAAAGAAAGTAGCTACAGTCTTCACCTTCTCAAATGTGTCTACTGAGATAAGTCCCTGGTAATCGTACTTAATCGCACTGCAGTCAGATTTGCCAAGATACTGCAAGAAATGTATGAAATCTTTGGAGAAACATCTGAGACAATATTGACACTTAAATAAAAAAGAACTGAGAACTAAATTAGGTTAAGTTATGAGGAAAACAACTTTAGAACTTCAGAAATTCTTAAAAGAAAATTTCAGTACATCTTTAAATAATAGCAAACAAATTAAGACTTAAGATAATGATCTGAGTAATCTTGCGTATCTCTTATAGTGTGTAAGACCAGATCTCAACAGTATCTTGACAAACTTAACAAACACAGATTTGCTAGGAAATCTTGCTAGAAAACAACAGCTTTCAATGTGAACATTTCTTGCTATCTGAGCTGCTATCTGTTATCCACATACAATG